>RJWM01004089.1:0-105065 GCA_004363535.1 Dasyprocta punctata | reverse complement strand
GCATTTTTGGATATTAACATATAGAACAGCACAATTCATAATAGCTAAATCTTGGAAGCAGCCCATATGTCCAATAACAGAAAAATGGATAAAGAAAATGTGACATTTATACACCATAGAGCATTACTCTGCCATAAAAATGATAAACTTGAGTCAATTCGTAAGAAAATGGATGCACATTGAGACCATAATGTTAAGTTAAATAAACGAGACACACAAGCTTAAATATCACATGGCTTCTCTTTTTTAAATTAATTAAGTTTATTGGTACATTTTAGACATACATAATGATCACATTCATCATGGGGAATTTGTAACTGTACGTAATATATCTTGATTTTTAACTTTTTCCTATTTCCCTCCCCTCCCTTCAACCCCCTCTTCCCCTCCTTATTCAAGAAAGCTTTGTTTCCATTTTATCTTTCTTAACTCATTTTTCACTTCCTTCCTTTCCCCCTCCCCCCTTCCTAGTTCCCCTTCCCATCTGAATACTTTCTTTCTATTTTACAATATCTAATATACATTTTGGTCTTTATTTCACTTTCAGTTTCTCATACCAGAGAGACAATGTGATATTTACACATGTGTCCATTTTATTTCACTTAAGAGTATGGTCTCAGCTGCATTCATTTACCTAAAAATGCCTCACATTTATCCTTCTTTTTGGCTGAATAGTACTCCATTGTATGAAAAAAGCACACCTTTTTTTATCCATTCCACAGTTGATGGGCATTTGGATTACTTCCAAGATTTAACTATTACAAACCGTGCTGCCATAAACATGGGTGTGCGTGTATTTCTGTGGTATGATGCTTTTAATTCTTTTGGGAAGATACCAAGAAGGGGATGAGCTGGGTTGAATAGAACCTTTAGTTTTCATTTTTGAGATGAGTTTTTTAAAAATTTTTTATTTTTTGTGTTGTGTTTTCTCTTATATGAAAAATGCAAATTATAAATAAAAAGCAAAATGAAAGATAGATAATAGGAAGTAAAGAGGTAGATCTTTCCCAAAAGAGAAGGGGACCATGAGATGGGAAGGAACGGGAGGGAGAAGTGGGAAAGAGGTTGAGAAAAGGAATGAAAATGTGTTATTATGTACATGTAGCAACTCCACACGAGAAATGTTCACACTATGTACCACAAACATATACCAATAAAGAAAATGTCCTGAAGAAAAGAATATTTAACTTAAAATGTACCTTCTTAACAAAATGTTTAGAATAAAGATAGAAGTGTTAATTACAGGGAGTTCCCTGGGCAGTGCATACCTAGGGGTTAGCCATCTTGTGTGGCTTGAATTCTGTGCTCCAATGAACGCGCCCGTTTCTGTGGCGCCTCCACAGTAAGAGCGTTGCACGTACCTCTAAATCGGTGGGCTCGTTGTGCAGCTATCTGAACCCACATATACCGGATGCTGCATACACTACTCTGATTTCCCTTTACAACTGGGAAACTCAAGCTCCCAGCAGCAGGAAGTTTGCGTGTTGACAGTGTGCCACTCTCACTCCCCAAGAATTGCTCTCGGCTAAGCACGAGTGTTGGCCACTTCCTCAGGGAAGCCCATGTCCAGTGACTGCTGGACACAGGTGTATAAAGGCCTGGCCCGCTGGTTCTCCTGGGAACACCCCTGCAGAACCATCCAGGTTCCAGCGCTCCCCGAGGGGATTTGCTGGGCTTTGTCCTTGCAGCAGCCCTGTGGTTCAGGCTCACCTTCTGCCAGGGCACCGTTAATAAATGCAAAGCATACAGAAGGCAGCAGACCCAAAGAAACCGGCCATAACCCTATGAATGCTTCTACTATTCAACTGCCTTGCTGAAAGAAAAGACGATTGCCATGGAACAACTCATACCTAGCTAACACTTATTGAATGTTTCCTTTGACTTAGGCTCCATGATCTATAATTTTATATAATAAATCTCGAAATAAGTAATGGCATATGTTAGTGATTTTGTAACAGCTATTAGGGATGAAAAGAAACTGTCCTATAGCCCGGCATCACACATAATGACCTTATTAACACAAAAAATATATGCATAAGCCGGGCGTGGTGGCGCACGCCTTTAATCCCAGCACTCGGGAGGCTGAGGTAGGAGGAGCGTTGTGAGTTCGAGGCTGGCTTGGGCTACAACGCGAGCGCAAGGACAGCCTGAGCTACATAGTGTGACCCTGCCTCAAAAAACCAGGGCCAGGAGTTTGACTCAGTGCCTTAAGCACCTGCCCTGGCAGGCGCGAGGTTGTGAGTTCAATCCCCGGTGCCGTGAAAAAAAAAAAAAAATATATATATATATATATATATATGCATAGATTTTTCACCTGTGATTTTTTTTTAAGTCAAAGCCATTTTTATAGTTAGCTTAAAGAATCCTCTTAGGATTCATCTGTATTTACTTATAACTCAGTGTTATGACTTTATTGAGTAGGCACTTTTCAGATTAACAACCATCTCAAAGGCATATGTAGAAGATGGCTGGTTTCTGTGTTTTGTATATTGTGAGCTTAATATAGTGTGTTCATTAATTGAAACTGTACATTCCTAAAATCTAAACACTGCATCTGAAAAGTGAGCATAAAGTCTAAACAGATTGATACTAACAACCCAACAATAGTCCTCCACAATGCTTAAATCAGTCACAATAGCCTTCTTATTTTTGAAAATCATATGATATATTTTAAGATTTTTACCCATTTCTGCTTCCTTTAATTACCTTACCTGGCATATGACAGTCATTACTCAACAGACACACAAGCATCTGATTTTGGTACTGAATTATTGTGTTATCCTTTTGAGAATATTTAAAATAATAATTAGAGATTTCAATTTAAGTCACAATTGTTTTGATGGCATGTGGTGATATCAATGTAAATGACTCAAATGAAATAGCAGGTGGATAAATAGGTACCTTTTATATTTGGTTGTTTGCATATGTTTGAGCAAAAGCCAATATGTCAAAACTCAGTCAAAATGTCAAAACTACTGACAGGTTGGTGTCAACATTCAATTGCCATCACTGTTAGATGCATCTTGATTTTAAAAAGCTGTGGTGTGAAGATCTTACGTTAGGTGAAATATGCTACTGTTTGGAGATCAAAGTTTAGAAAGCTCAAGACCTGATGTCACACATTTAGCTAATGAGAAACTTGGCATTTGAGCTTAGACTGGTCTAATTCTACAGTCAGTGCCCTAATGTTCTATTCAGACTCATATTGAATCAATTCTTGAATGAATGAATGAATCAATCAATTAATATGAATTTGAGAGGATCAGAAAAATATCCTCTAAACATTTATCAGATTAATCCATTGTGATCTTTAAATTCAATTCCCTACACTGTTAGAGAAAAAATGCAGTTTTGGAAAACTAGAGAATTGACATTAGTCTGGTGATATAAGTAAGAGAACAAAGGATGATCAGATAAGCCTACTATTTGAGACATTAAGAAATGTAGAATGAATACAGAACAATTTGACAGTCTAAATAGAATTTTATGGAATAAAAAGTATTGGGATCTGTTTGCAAGTCAGACAGTATATTCAATTCAAAACTGAAAATTAGCATATTCACTCCAAAACTTTGTAGGTCACAGAACTTCTACAATTATTTTTTAAAAACATTGGTCATATCTGAAATGAACACAATCATCAGAGACTCGTGTGCATTTACCTCCAGGACTCTGCAAGTTAGTTATTCCAGCAAGAACTATGTGGACAGGAGTCCTCAGGCAAAGACTAGCTTCGAACTGTGGTAGATTATATTACCAGCATTAATCAGGCATGTGTATCGTGCTATTTTGCACACTGCTTAAGGCCATGAAGCTTTATTTAGAAAACATATGTTTGCATTCAGTTGGTAGGTTTATTTTTTTACTTATTTCAGATACTCATAACTGGAGAGACATGGTCTCTTAGTAGAATTGCTTTGCTATTTTAGCATAGACTTCAGTAATAATTTTTTAAATACTTGGTTTTATGATTCCTAGGAGTTCTATGAAAATACCTTTTAAGTCTTATCCAACCCTATACATAAACTTCATATTCAAAATAAATTTAGATATTTCCTAGGTAAAAATCCTCTTGATAATATTTATCAGGAACCTTTGTGCATCCAAGAATGCTATGCAAGAGTTATATGTGTCTTTGGTGTTAGAAATAACACTAAATGCATTTTCCTGTGAAAAAGAATGCATCTGAAAAATATTGTTACTTGTCACTATCTATGTATTTAAGTAAATTAAAGTATAAAGTCATGAAAAATGAACTATGTTATGTAATTCCATATAAATTAATTTAGTAAAGTGTAAAGTAATCTGTCAAATAAAATCATTTTCCTCTTCAACTTTGGCAGGATATACTCTGTGAAGTGTGAGAGCTACATGAGAAGATTTTGCATGGCTGATATGGTCTGATGTCTACTAGAGTTTAGGAGGTGTTTTGTGATCAGACGTGTACCAGCTTGACACCAAATGATACTGAATTCCACCGATGCTTGGAGAACAGAAAAATGATTTGATTTTACAATATTAAAGAGGGATTTAAACTCCACAGTTATATATATTTTTCTGGACTGTAATATTAACATTTGAAAAGATGCTCTCAACAAACGGAAATGCGAACCAAGTCTGTCCTCACGAACGACAGGGGCGAGACTTGCTGAAGGTTGCATGGTGGCTCTGCCATCTGCCAGCCCTCTGTGTGATGGCAGAAGGTCTGCTTACATCCTGAGTTGTTGAAGTCCATTCTACCACTGGGCTGCATTATAAACAGGAGGACCTACAACATTACACCGTGTCCATGATGAACCTTGCTGATCGGAAACACATCAGGAGAAAGCTAAATACAGTACAGTATGTGAGATGTGCACTATTCGTGATGGTCACTGGAACAGGCAGCCTGAACATTAATACTCACCTACAGACTCCTTTGTCAAAGAACATTAAACAGAAGTTCAATAACTTTGTTGCTCTAATTTTACCAGGGTACAATTGACAACTACTTGCACATGCATGGTGTGCAGCTTGAGTTTTAAAGACATTTTTATTGTTAACACATTAACTGTACATAATACTGTGACCCAAGTTGGTTTTTCCATGGAGGCCTGACGGGCACTTTGACTCTATCCTTTCTTCCCTATCACCAGCATCTTTCCCAGTCTCTACTAATCCCTATTCTAATTTCATGGCAACATCATTTTTATGGTTAATTTTTAGTTTTCACACATAAGAGAGAAAATGTGATACTCACTTTCCAGTGTTTGACTTTTTTCACTTAACCTGTTATCCTGTAGCTCCCTTTTGCTGCAAATGGCAGGAGTCTGTTTTTCTTTATGACTTTATGTCCATTTCACCAGTTGATGACCTCCTGGACTGGTTTCACAGGTTAGAGTTTATGGGGTCTTTTTGTTGTTTTTGTTTTTGTTTTTGGTACCAGGGATTGAACTCACAACTTTGCACTTGCCAGGCAGGTACTTATGTCGCTGAGCTAAATAGCTGGCCAAGGTTAGAGTTTATAAAGAGTGCTTCAAGAAGCATGGGCATGTGGGTATCTCATTTGCATGGTGACTTCATTTCCTTTGGATGTATACCCAGGAGTGGCATGGTTGGATCACAGATCTATTTTTAGTTTTCTGAAGACCATCCATACTAGTAAATGTGTTAATTCACCCTTTTTTCCCTCCACATTCAACAGTGAAGCTGTCTGATTCTAGACTTTTATTTTCTTTTGGTTTAGAAACTTTAAAAAATCATTAATTTGGGCCTGAGATATAGCTCAGCGGTGTAAGCACCTACCTATCAAGCACAAGGTCGTGAGTTTGATATCCAGTACCAAGAACAAAACCAAAGCACTTCTTTCAAGGCACTATTTTTATTGTATCTCCTATATTTTTGTATCATGTTTCTGTCCTAATTTGTCTGAAGAATTTCTATATTTCCTTTTTTCTTTTTTTTTTTTTTTTTGCGGCACCAGGGATTGAACTCACAACCTGGCAGGCGCTTAAGGCACTGAGCCAAACTCCCGGCCCTGGTGTTTTGAGGCAGGGTCACACTATGTAGCTCAGGCCGGCGTTGCGCTCGCGTTGCAGCCCAAGCCAGCCTCGAACTCACAATGCTCCGCCTACCTCAGCCTCCCGAGTGCTGGGATTAAAGGTGTGTGCCACCACGCCCGGCTATATTTCCTTTTTGATTTCTTCAATGATCCACTGTTCGCACAAAATAAGTTATTCAATCTCAATGAATATATATAATTCATAAAAATTCCTTCTGTTATTGACTTCAAGTTTATTATGATCAGAAAATAAAGGATATTTCAATTTAAAAAAAGTTTTGACTTGCTTTGTGACCTTAAATATGCTCTATTTTAGAGAAGGTTCCATGCATTGATAAAAAGAATGTGAATTCTACAACTGTTGTACAAATGTTCTATAAATATTGAATTCTTTTATTCCATAGTGCTATGAAAGAAGTTTCCAGAAGTAAGTTCCTACGTAAAAAATCAAATGGACAATGCACAAAATCTCAAGAACTGAGAAAATCAAGCACAATGCAAGCTCAAAATTAGTAGAAGAAAAGAAATTGCAAAGATCAGAGTAGAAATAAAGGAAATAAAAACTAAAAAAAGTTAAAGATGAATGGAAAATACAGTTGATTATTTTAAGACATAAACAAGATTGATAAATCTTTAGTTAGACTAACCAAGAAAAAAAGTAAACTTGAAGTCAGCAGTTTAATAAAAGGGAACATTAAAATAGTACCACAGAAATACAAAGTATTATTAGGGATTATCATGAAAAACTATATGCTAACAAGTTAGAAAATCTAGAAGAGGTGAACAAACTTTTAGTGACATACCACCTACCAAGTTGAATCAGGAGGACATAAAAATCCATAAAAGATAAAGAACCATTAATGCGATTAAATTAATTATTTTTTTGGTGTTTTGTTATGAGGATGCTTATCTTTCTCTCATTTCTGGATACAGGACTCTCTTAGCATCTTTTCTAAGGATGGACATAAATTTCTTTAGTTTTCACTGGTTATGGAAAGACTTTATCTCACCTTCATACCTGAGAATAGAATTAATTGTTGTTCATTTTCTTTCAGGTCTTGAAATATGTAATTCCATTTCCTCCTACTCTGTAGCATTTTTGTTAAATCTGTTAATGCCCTAATGTGGATATCCCTAAATGTGAATTGGAGTACTGCTCTTGCAGATTTTAGAATTTCTTCTTTGTCTTGTACTTCTGACAGTTTGCTTATCACATGCTGTGGTGAAGATCTTTTCTGATTATGTTCATTTAGTGTCATATAAATTTCATATATATGGATGTTCTCATGTTTCCCAAGATTAGGGACATTTTCTGCTATTATTTCATCGAGTAAGTTTATATGACATTAACATATTTTTCCTTACCTTTGAGTATTCTGAAAATGCAGATGCTCATTTATTTAATAACGATCCAAAGTTCTCAAATGTGTTCTTCATTCTTTCTTTTCTCCTCCCCCTCCCTTACCTTCCCCCTTTCCTCTTTATCCTCTTTCTCTTTCAGCTTCTTCTTCTCTTCCTCTTCCTCCTTCACGTCTGTCTGGTACAAAATACAAGTCTTCAGATTCAGATAGTCTTTTTCCCCAATCTGTCTATTCTGTCATTGGATTGTTTAAATGTATTTTTTATTTTACTCATTGAGCTCTTCATTTCCATTATTTCTGTTAGTTCTTTTTCAAAAATTTCTATTGCTTGTCTGAATTTCTTATTCTTATCCTGCATGTCTTCTTATTTACTTGGATCTGATTGAGTTTTTAAAAATTGTTTTTAAAAAATTCTTTGCCAGGTATTTTATTTATTTCAGTATCTTCATAATCCGTTATTAGACAGTCATCTTTTAAAGGTGTCATATTAACATTTTTCATATACCTTGTGTTCCCACATTGAGATATCTGCATCTAGTGGAATAGATTGCTCTACCAGTCTTATGGAATGACCTTAGTAAATGACTTTTGCCTAAGATTTGGTTTATTATTTTCTGGTAATGTTTTATTATGAAGTATTAGCTTTATTGCTAATTAGAAACTGTATGTGACATCCTTGTAGCTTCTTGAGATGTTGTTAGTAATCTTGGGCCCAGTGCATACAATATTAGTGTCAGGGAGACCCATAATTTGTCAAGCACAAGTGGGGATACTTTAACAGTCCAAGGAGATGTGGTGCAGATAGCGTAGTGTAATGTGAAGTTACTTCAACAGTGGTAATGGTGGCACCCATTGGGTGATGAGGGTTTTCTCAGACACTATTAATACTGGCTCTGCTACTTGTAAGGGACTCTGACACTGGCTGCTCCAATAGTGGTGAAGGACCTCGAGCATTTGTCCTCTGTGCCAGTTAATCTTAACTGTCAACAGGAGTGGATTAAGAGACTCCCAGAGATGTGAATCATGGCAGTACTGTCATCAGTGAGTTTATCTACTGATAAGGAGGTGGACACCAGATGGAAAAGGTGCTCACTTGGGGACATACCTTTGGAGGGTGTGTCTTTCACTGACACTCTTTTCCTCTATTCTTTTCTTGGTCAACAAGAAATCAGCAGCTTTCCTCTGCTATGACCTTCTGCCAAATTCAAAGCTCAGAAACTGCCAGCCTAATAAACCATTTCCTCCTGCAAACTCTGTGTCAGGCAATTGTCTCAGTAATGGGAACACTAATCAGTGCATCCTCTGGCCAGATATTGGAGCCTGAGTTTTCTTACGGAGTAACAGAGGCAGGGATCACAGCCCCTCCTCTCTGACACTCACACCCAGTCATAGGAGTGGGTGACGGGAAGATTGCAGAGGTGACAAGTGGTGGGGCCTAAATAGAGGTGTAGACAGTATTAGTGGTCATTCTCCTCTCTGGCGCTCCTCTTGAGCACAAATGGATTGTGATTGAAGTCAAGCAAGGTTCATTGCTTACACTGAGAGTCAGTGGGGTGAAGTGTAGCTGCTGCCAGTTGGTTTTTCCCCAGACCTTCTTAGGCTGTTGTCCTGGAACAGGGTAGCAGCTGGTGCCAAGGTATTGCTCAAGGTTGCCCATGACTATGGCAATAGTGGAAGCACAGAATTCTTTCTCTATCCTGTGGGTGACAGGCGCCCATGTGCAGCCCTGGGTGACTGGCAGGAATCATGTGGGTTACTCTTTTAGTCCTGGAAGAATGTAGGCTTTCCCATGGTCCCATCCTTCAGCTTGGCACCTGTTCCATTCAGTGCAGCACTCACAGAGTTTCATCTCCAAGGTGGTTCATGTGGCTTCTCCCTGTTAACCTGGTTCAACAGGATGTCTGTGTTATCTCAGAGGTGGGAATGTGCTGAGGGTTCTGACCTCACAGCCATCCAAATTCAGGCCCTGAGCTTCTTGCAAGATGGCTCTTTACTCTGCTGTGGAGCTAAGGGACAGAGGCTGGGACAATTTGTCCCTCTTACTGCACAGTTGTCCCGTGCCTAGGAGTTTTACAGTTTCCATCTTTCTCCTGTTTATTTCCAATCTTGTCTGCATGATTACGCACCTCAGCGTGCAGCTACACAGCTGCTGCTTTTGTTTTTTGTGGAAGAGCAGGCACCTCAGTGCAGCTACCTTGTTATTTTGAGATGCATATACACTTGGAAGGAGACCAAGATCAAGATAATTAACATATTCATCACCTCGAAGTTTCCCTTTTTGTTTGTGGTATTGATAACTTTGGGAATGTTAAACTTTTTGAGATGATTGTGGTTTCACAGGCACTCTCAAGAAGTTAAAGAAAGACCTCGAGAATCCTTTCATAAGATTCCCCCAATAGCAATGTCTTGAAAAGTTATGGTAGAATGTCACAAACCTGAATTTTGACTTCATAGAGTCAAGATACAGGCAATTTCTGTCCCTGCAAGTTTCTTTCATGTCATCCATTCATAATAAAATCTATCTGATTATAGATATCAACAAGGTGCTACATATTTCAAAAATCTTGAAAAAATTTTGAAGTAATTTTGAGGGAAGTTTGGGGAAAACTTTCACCAAAGAAAGAAATGATGAATGTTTGAAGATATGTTTAACCTGACTTAAACATTACCAATGCATACCTGTATTGAAACAATCAATCACCTCATTAACATGTAAAGTTTTATGTTATTAAAGTCAGTTAAAATGTAAATTTAATTAAAAAATATTTCCTAAGTTTTCCTTAATACTCAACCCCCAATAACCTGTTTTTCAATTCTATAATTTATCAGTTAAAGATTGTTACCTAAATGGAATCATACGGTTTGAAATCCCTTCATCTGTTTTTTCACATAGACTAATTCTCTAGAGTCCCCCATGTCATTGAATGTATCAATTACTTAATGTTCCATGGTGTAGATGGGTTGAAGTTTGTTCAGCCAGACACCTGTTGCCCCACCCTTCCAATCTCTGGGATAAACTATAAATGAAGCTATCACTATGTAATGTTCTAAAAATGAATATGAGGTTTTATTTTATGTAATAAGTGCTCAAGTATGAAACTGCTTGCTTTTATGGTAGTTGTTTGCTTAATTTTTGAAAGAAACAGAAAGGTTGTTTCACACTGTTGCCTATCTTATATTTCCATCAGAAATATATGAGTGATCCAACATTTTCCAATTTTTCACAAGCATTTGGTGGAGTCACTGCTTTCCATTTTAGCCATTTATTGGCTTATATTGATAGCTTGCTGTGGTTGAAATTTGCATTTCCCCAATGGTGAAAGGCTCTGAGTAACATTTTATGTGCCCTCTGAATGAATATTCTTTTTCTTGAATGTCTCTTGATGTTTTTTACTCAATCCTACTTCAAGTGTCTGCTATCTTTTTGAAGTTCTGAAAGCTCTTTACACATTCTGAATTCTCTTCTTTGGTTGGATTGTGATTTGCAAATATCCTTCCCGAGCTGTTTGCTTGTCTTTTCATTCTCTTGTCATAGTGTGTCTAAGAGTAAAAGTTTCTAATTCTGCGGAAGTCTGGTTAACTAGTGTTTCCTTTATGGGCTGTGTTTCTTGAGTTGAATAGTAGCTGAACAGTGAAATCTGACAAATTTTACTCAGGTCAGCTCCAGCAGCACGGAAGCATGTTGATAGCATGCAGCCTTCATATGATGTGGTGAGATTTGGCCTCTCTGTGGTCCTTTCACACCAGAACATGCTCTGGTCTTATCATGAGAAAAACATCAGACAAACCTCACCCAAGGGACATTCTATGAAGTGGCTGCAGGGTTTCAGAACTGTCAAGGTCATCCCAAACACACAAGTCCATAAACTGTCAGAGGTAAGAGGAGCCTAAGGAAGCATTTTTACTAAATGTTATAGGTGTCCTTGCAAAGATCAGGGAACAGAAAAAGTACACTAAGTAAAATTAAGGAAGCCTAAGCAAAGTATGAACCTTAGTTAATAATCATATATTAGTGTTGGTTCATTAGCTGTAAACAAAGCACTACACTAGTGTGAAATGTTTCTAGCTTGGAATATCGTGTATTATAGGGATTATCTGAACTCTCTGTACCGTCTTCCTAATGTATCTGTAAGGCTAAAGTGATACAGTATGAGAAGTTTTGTATAAAAAATATGTATTACTTATCTTTATACACTGAAAATGTATAATGAAATGTGCAATGAACTGAAAGAAACAATGGACAACCCAGCAACTAGAATTGACCCAGTAGTAATGGAGTATGGGTTATAGATTTTAAAAAGTTGTTTTTTGATAATTATTAAAATTGTGTAGTGAATGCTGCAAATTAATTTTTTAAATTACTTCTCCTTCAGGTTTGAAATTTCTAAATTTAAAAGTTTAAACAAGTGAGTAGACACTAAAGGAATAATATGATTTAAGAGATACTGCCTTTGACTGCCCTAGAGTCTTCCTCACTGGACACAGCTGGACGGATACCCCTGCATGCCAAACAGTGCAGGCTCTGCCTATTCACAGCGGTCTGTGTCCCAGTGAAGCCAAGGAAACTCATCTCTCGAGGACAATTGAGGCCGGATGGGCCTCACTCCAGGCAGGACCGCACCAACGCGACAAAGGAGACGCGGAGATCAGGTTGATGGCCCAGATCCGGTTTAATGTGGAAGTGCAGCAGGCTATATGGAGGGTGCGGGCCAATAGGGAGTGAGAGCCAATGAGGGGACAGTATCTAGGCAGACTTAGGTCCGTATAGTGGGTGTGGGCCAATAGGGAAAAAGGGGAGGGCGGTAGCCGGGGAGAGGAGCAGAAACAGCAGTCTCGTAGGGGATGTTAGCTGATTGGTGGTAAGTTTGTGCAGACCAGCGGCAGGAATAGGCCACAGACAATTACTTGTGAATCCAAACCTATGATAGCTATTCAAATAATCTGGCTGCAATGATTTGTAAGGGAGAGTTCATACAGAGACAGGAAGTAAGGCCTACTGATTCTAACACACGTAAAAGTAGAAATGTATAATGATTCCTGATTTTCACATGTTATCAATGTTAGCTTACTATTTTTGTCTAAAGACTTTTCCTAATTTTTTTAAATTGGTGATTAGGATTAAGAGAAATATTTTTATTTTAATTTGATGTTAGCCTAAGACTTTGGAAAACATTACACGAGACAACTTGTAGTGATTGAAGCATTAGAAAAATTTTATTGAAAAAGAAGCTGATCTTTCACATTATTAAATGCTATTCTTTCAAGGAAGTCGCATCCTTATCTCTGTTCATTTACAGTCAATGTCTCCTTGTCTGTTTAGCTTTCCATCTACTTTATCACCATGTTCATGATAGAATACAATAATTTTTTAAAAAACAAACAAGCATATGACCAAACCCCTCCATTCCTAGCCGCCTGTGTGTTCAGTTTCAGATGTGCCTTTGGCAAGTGGCTCTTGGTATGTAGAGAAAATCTAGGAGGTCAGATAGTGCAGATTTTCCATTTCTCACATCACTGAACTAACAAAACTACTTAGTCTCCTTTCATTAAAATGTTGGAGAAAATCACTCCCTTTTCTAGTCATCCTATGTCATAAGCATTGGTTTTTCTCTTGCCCTCCACTGAAACATGAACATGATGTTTCTGCATGCGTGATGTTTCTCTGAATCACGCAGGCACATACATCCCAGTGTGGTGGAACTAAACACTATAATACTCACTTTATAACACAGCTCTCTAACCAGTGATTATACAAAGACATCAACATACTTGGACAATAGGATCAAACTGATAAAGCTGTAGGTGTTTTAATATAGTTTTTATATAGTGATTTATGACTCACATGTCTAATGATTTCTTGTAAATTCTTTGGCTAAAATGTTTTGCGCTTTCAAAATTTTAAAGTGCTATTAGCCCAACTCTGTCATTGCATTTGAAGTCTTCAATTACACATAGCACTTCCATTTCATAAGAGTATGCATACTAAACAAATAAACAAAAACCTCCAATTTCAATTATACATAATTGTCTCACTGAACTGGGAGTTGGGATTGGAAATTGGCCACTAGGAGTTGCATCAAATCATCAGACAGGGGAGAGGCATACTAATTACCCAAGAGAATTTGGTTGCCATCTGATGAGGTATAGAGGAACCCATTGAGAACCAAGAGCAGCTCTTTAATTTTCAACATTCAATTAAAAAAATATTTAAGGGCTGAACTCCAAAGGATTTAGACCAGCATGGGTCTTAGCTA
Source organism: Dasyprocta punctata (assembly GCA_004363535.1). Taxonomy (NCBI): domain Eukaryota; kingdom Metazoa; phylum Chordata; class Mammalia; order Rodentia; family Dasyproctidae; genus Dasyprocta; species Dasyprocta punctata. The sequence continues at coordinate 91,410 of RJWM01004089.1, read as the reverse complement.
AAGGTAAAGGAAACATGGAATTGAAGATGGAAGCAAGAATAGTGGTCTTACAACCAGTTCCAAAAATGAACATGATTATTCTGTTTTGTTATGTATATATGCAATATGATCCATTATTTGATGTTTTTTTTCTTCCCTCATTTTGGTGGCACATTTTAAAATTTAATTTTTCTATGACATGATATGAAGGATGGATTACTATTAAACTGTAACAGTCTTTAAATCACCAGAACTGGTGTTAACCTCACAGTGTGCCCACTGGGAACCTGTGTCTTCCATTTATGAGGAGGGCTCGGTGCCTTCGTTTGTATGAAGATTAGTTGCATTTTATCCAGCTGACTAAAAAATTTATTGTTACAGTATTGCAGTAATTGCTACAATTTATTTTACTATACTTAACCTCAAATATGAAAGAGCAGTTTGACATCTAAAGAGTGGAACATGGCAAGGTAACAGCATGGCAGAGCTCGTCTCACAGGTCTGTCTACAGTGCCCACAGAGTCCCTCTTCCTTCTGGTTTCCTCGATTGCACATTCTTCAGCATCAATTTAGGATTCTCTTCCTATCCAAAAACCAGGTACCAATTTTATTTATTAAATCCATTGTGTATATGATTCCACAGCTGTTTTCTATTGTTGTGATTGGTACCTGATAAGCACGCCCACATTGTTAGAAATTTTCCCTGAAATGATTTAGAAAAATTCCCTGTCTTTAACTGTGTCTGTATGTATATTGAATAAATTGTAAACTGAATTTTTTCATAACACTTCAAGAAAATATATTTAAGTGAAAATCTGCCATCCAGTCAAGAAATTGTGCTAAAATTGCTTAGTAGTCTAGGATGATTCTTCCTTGGCTTTGGAGTTACAAAATATCATTAATTCTATTATATCACACCTATATTTTAACCAGCAATTATATTACACAACTCAATTATTTCCCTGTGTTCACCAAACTCAGTTTCAAATTACTTTGCTGTTTTCTCCCTCCTTGAAGTACACATGCAAAAGAAATAAAATAAAAAGAGGAGATAAGTTCACAAGGCACAAAATTACCATTTTGAAGAAAAAACAAGTTAGGCATGCATTCCTTTTATTTTAAAATTTGGAATGTAAAATTTAAACTAGGTTTTAAAATCTTTACATTGGAGATTTCCCCTCATAAACTCCTGACTCTATCCCTCTCTCTTTTTCTTTCCCTTTCTCATCTTCCTCTTCCTTTTCCACTCTCTCTTCTCAAATTCGCACACACATGACTTTCTAAATGTTCACACAGTTTATAAGACTCTATTCTTCTTTTAATTAAGCATTTTATTACTTTACTTTTTCTAAAGAATTTTTCTAGTTGTGGCAAAGAACATGTAATGCGTAATTCACTATTTTAACCATCTTAAGTGTAGAATTTGGTAGCATTAAACTCATTCACAGAGCTGCATCATCATCTATTATGGCTTGTGTCTAAATGTCCCCTCAAAACCTCATGTGGTTTTGAGGGGACTTTTGATAGGGTGTGTTGCTAGGATCAAGGATACGAGGCTAAGATTAAAAGCATGAATGCTTCCTACCCTGGATGGGTACCCTGGGTAAAATATAAGGGGCAGAAAGAGGCTTGTTGGTGGTTGTTTGTTGCTTGCTTGCTTTTGCTGTCTTCTGACTCCAATGAATTGTTTCTCCTCTGCAATGCCTGTCTGTTAAGCAGCCCTGCCTTAGAGTCAACCAAGTGCGGACTGAAACCTCTGCGAACTCTGAGCCAAAATAAATCTTTCCACTCTTAACTTTGAATGACAGATGTTTTATTTCAGCAACGAGAAAAACAAATAAGACAATCCCAATATCTATCTCAAGAAGTTGGCCTCCAGGAGAACCCCAATGGATATGGCTCCCCTGGTCCCCAAGCCCAGGCTGCAGTTCAGACTCAGTGGCTCTGAGGATGAGACCATCGCCTGCCTTCTGGATTCCATACCAGTCCCTGTGCACCCAGTCTCCATGCTGCCCTCAGCTTCAGGCCAGTCCCAAGCTGCAGGTCAGTCTTGGTGGGCTGAGGTCTCAGAGGATCCAGGGCCCAGGTTTGTTTTAGTAGAACCGGCTTCAGGCCCACTTTGGCAGGCTTCTATACAAAACCTGAGCTTGTGGACTAAGGTTTCAAGACCGGACTAATGTATGGCCTTCATATCAGCCCCAGTGCCGCCAAATCCCAGAGATGCCCATGCAGTCACAGGGGCCAGGCCCATTCTAGAATCTCATTAGCTGTCAGACCCAGGCCCAGCCTCACTCCCCTATCATCATAGCCACTGTACACTGAGGCTTCAGCCTGGTCCCCATCATTGCAGAATCCAGGCCCATTCTGAGAGACTCAAACAACAGGTTTACTCCCATGGCTCCAGATGTTGGGCCTGGTACCATGGAAGCAGTGGCAGGCTCACCCACCTGTTGGCCAGGCAACAGGGCAGCTTTCTAGCGTCTCCACTAGCCCAGAACCTCTAGAGTGAGGCCTTTTTTCAAATGTTCAGACACCAATACAAGGCAACAAGGAAAGTGAAAGGCCTAGGTGATGTGTGATCGCTGAGGAAACAGTCTTCTCCTGGTAGCTGACCCCAAGAAATGGAAGGATGTAGTCTTGGTGAAGAATTCAATATACCTGCTTTTTTAAAATTTTAAAATGAAAAACAAAAATGATGATACAGAATTTCAAAACAACATAGTGGGAGATTAGCAATGGATAATATATTGCATATTGTTATCTTCAAAGTAGTTGCTCAGATTACAAGATATAGACATGAAAAGTGATCAAACAATGAAAGCACAAGCTATTCTTTTTGATGGACTAACAGGGATTAGTAATATGATCACCTATCTTGTATATATATATATGTTCTTCTCCCTTCTATCTTTTCTCCTTTCTCTCATCCCAGTTGTTCTTTCCTTTTTTTAGCAGTTTATTTCCCTTTTGTTTTCACACTATCTGTTGTACATTTTGGATCTTATTTACTGTTTCAGTTTTGTACACTTGGGAGACAATACAATATTCACACATGTGAGTATAATTTATTTCACTTACGAATATGCTCTCAAATTTTACCCATTTACCTATGAAAGCCTCGACTTTATCCTTCTTTATAGATGAGTAATACTCCATCAAATAAAAATACCACATCTTTCTTATCCATTCCATGGTTGATGGGCGTTTGAGTTGTTTCTGAGAGTTAGCTATTACAAATTGTGCTGCTATAAACATAGGTACACCTATGTTGCTGTGGTATGATGTTTTCACGTCTTCTGGGAAAACATCCCAAAGAGAAATAGCTGGATCAAAAGGGACCTTCATGCCTAGTTTTCTGAGGAACCTCCACACTGATTTCCACAGTGGTTGCACCAGTCTACACTCCCACCAACAATGGAGAATGGTTCCTTTTTTCCCACAGCCCCACCAACTTTGGATATCAGTCAATTTCTTGATGGCAGCCATTCTTTCTGGAGTGAGATGGAATCCCAATGTTGCATTTCTCAAATGACCAGTGATGTTGAGCATTTCTTCATGTACTTTTTTCCATTTGCATTTCTTCACCTGAGAAGTTCTTATCCATCTCAAATGACCATTTTTGAGCTGGGTCTTTGAATTTGGGGAGCCTGAGTGTTTTTCAGTTCTTCATATGTTCTAGATAGAAGTCTTTTGTCTGAGGGATAGTTGGCTAAAATTTTTTTCCCATTCTGTGGGTTGTCTTTTCACTCTGTTGGTGATTTCTTTTGATGTCCAAACACTTTTTAATAAGATGAGATCTCAGTGGTTGAATCTTTGAAGTACTCCCTGTACAGTTTGGGTTTCATTCAGGAACTCTCTGTCTACCCCTATGTCTTCAAGATTTCTACCTATATTTCCTTCCAGTGGATTTAGTGTTTCAGTTTTAATATGTAGATCTTCAATTCTTTTTTACTTTAGTTCAGTGCATGGCAGTAGACAAGTGTCTAGTTTTAGTCTTTGACATTGAGAAAGTGAATTTTTCTAATACCATTTATTAAAGAGGTGATCTTTCTTCCATTAAGCATGTTTGACCCCATTGTTAAAGATAAGGTGGCTGAGTGTGACTAAAGGTGTGTCTGCATCTTCTAATATGTACCATTGTTCCCTGGGTCTGTTTTTTATCACTATCATGATGATTTTATCACAATAGCTTTGTAGCATAATTTCAAGTCAGGAATTGTGATGTGTCCACCTTGTCTATATTGCCCAGGATTGCATTTGCTATTCTAGGTCTATTATATTTCCAAATGAATTTTAGTAATGTTTTATCTAGATCTGTCTGGTATGTTAATGGTATTTTGAGCAGGACTGCATTAAATCTGTATAACAATTTTGAGAGTATGGCCATTTTCACCATGTTGGTTCTTCCTATCTATGAGCAAGGGATATCTTTTCATTTTCTGATAATTCTCTTCAATCTCCTTTTCCAGAGGACTGTAATTTTCAATATATAGATCTTTTACTTCCTTTGTTAGACTTATTCCTGCTTCATTTTTTTGAATGTTATTATGAAAGGTATAGTTCCCCTAATTCCTCTCTCAGTGAGTTTGTTGTTTGTGTACAGGAATGCTATTGATTTTTGAGTGCTTTGTATTCAGCTATGCTGCTGAATGTACTTATTAACTCTAATATTCTTTTGGTGGCATTTTGGGGGTCTTCTATGTAGAGTATCATGTCATCTGCAAATAATGATAATTTAATTTCTTCCTTTTCCATCATTATTCCTTTTATTTTTCTGTCTTGTCTAATTGCTAGGGCTAATATTTCCAGAACTATATTGAATAGGAGTGGTGATAATGGGCATTCTTGTCTTGTTCCTGATTTTAGAGTGAAAGCTTTCAGGTTTTGTCCTTTTATTGTGGTGTTGGCTGTTGGTTTGTCATAGATGGCTTTTATCAGATTGAGGTAAAGACCATCTATTCCAATTTTCTGTAGGATTTTTATTGTGAATGGGTGTTGGACTATGTTAAAAGATTTCTCTGTGTCTACTGAAATGATCATGTAATTTTTGTCTCTGGCTCTGTTGATATGGTGTATTATGTTTATTGATTTGTGTATGTTGAACCATTCCTGCATTCCTGTGATAAATCCCTCTTGGTCATGGCGTATAATCTTTTGATGATTTCCTGCATTCTGTTTGCTAGCATTTTATTAAAGATTTTTGCATCTGTGTTCATTAGGGAGATTGAGCTGCAGTTTTCTTTTCTGAGTCTTTCTCTGGTTTTGGTATCAGAGTAATACTTGCCTTCAGGAATGCATTAGGCAGGATTGCTTACCTTCCAATTTCATTAAAGAGTTTAAGGAGTATTGTCATTAAATATTCTCTAAATTTCTTGTAGAATTCAGCTGTGAATCCATCAGGAACCAGGCTTTTACTTGTTGACAAATTTTTAAACAAATTTTCAATTTCATTAACTGATATTGGGTTATATATTTTTGATTCAGTCTTGGTAATTCATAGATTTCTAAGAATCTGTCCATTTTTTCTGTGTTTTCTATCCTATGTAAGTAAAGATTTTCAAAGTAGGTTGATGACCTTCTAAATTTCCACAGGATCTATAATGATTTCACCCTTTTCATTCCACATTGCATGAATTTGAGTTTTTTCTTTCCTTTTCTTGGTGAGGTTGGTGAGGGGTTTATCAATTTTGTTTATATTTTCAAATAACCAATTCTTTGATTCATTAATTCTTTTTGTTGTTTCCTTAGTCTCTATTGTGTTAACTTCTACCCTGTTCTTTATAATTTCCTCCTTCTATGAGCTTTAATCTTGACTTGCTCTTGTTTTAATAGAAGCTTGAGGTACAGCATTATGTTCTTTATTTGTGTTCATTCAGTTTTCCTGATGTGAGCATTCACTGCTATATACTTCCCTCTTAGGACTGTTTTCATTGTGTTCCACAGGTTCCAGTATATTGTATCTGCATTTTCATTTGATTGTAGATATTGTTTAACTTCCTCTTTAATTTCATCTGTGACCCACTGGTTGCTCAGGTGGATGTTGTTTAATTTCCATGTGTTTATATAGTTTTTGCAGTTTTTGTTGCCATTAATTTTCAGTTTAAGTGTACTGTACTCAAGTAATATGCATGGAATAGTTTCAGTTCCTCTGCATTTACTGAAGTATGTTTTATGGACTAATATATGGTCTATTTTAGAGAATATCTTGCGTGCAGCTAAGAATGTGTATTCTATGCATATTGTGTATTCTGTAAATATCTATTAAATCTATTCACATGTTTAAACTCTGTTATTTCTTTTTTGATTTTTTGTCTAGTTGAGCAATCTTTTTTGACAATGGAACATTAAATTCCCCTGTTATAATTGTATTATTGCTTATTTGATTTTTTATGTCTATTAATATTTATCTAATATAGTTTGGTGCTCCCATATTTGGTGCATACGTATTTGTGATTGTTATCTCTTTGTTTTGAATTTTTTATCTAACAAGTACATAGTGAGCTTCTTTATCTCTTTTGCTCATTTTTGGTTTGAAGTTCACATTGTCTGCAAGCAGAATAGCTATTCATGCTTTTTTATGGGTTCCTGTTGCATGGAATATTGTTTTCCATCCTTTGACTTTCAGTCTGTATGTTTCTTTTTGAGTTAAATATTTCTTGTATACAGCATATTGTTAGATCTTGTTTCTTGATCCATTCTGTCAATCTGTTTTCTGATTGGTGAATTGATGCCTCTTACATTGATGGTTATAACTGATATGTATTGGCTTATCTTTGTCATGCTATTTTCCTGTTGTTGGTTCTCTGCTTTTCGCCTCTGTTTAATTGCTTGCCCTGGTTGTTGGTTTCTTTCTGTTATTATTCTTGGAATTGTGGCCATTTTTATCCCTATCTAGAATGCCTTTCAGTACTCTTTCTAGGTTTGGTTTGGTAGACATGAGTTTCTTCAGTTGTTCTTTGTCATGGAAGTATCTTATATACCCATCAATTTTGCAAGGTACATCATTCTGGGTTGGTAGTTGTTTTCTTTCAGATATTCAAATACTTTACTTCAAGATCTTCTTGACTTGATGAATTTTGTTGAGAAGTTAGCTGTGATTATAGTGGGCTTTCTTTTTTTAGGTGATCTGTTTTTGTTTTTGTTTTCCTCTGACAGCTTTCAATATTCTGTTTTTGTGCAGACTTTCTGGGATCTTTATTATATATCTAGGTGCAGATTTGATTTGGTTATAGATGTTTGAATTTCTATATATCTCACTTCTATGCATGTCAGATTTTGTTTCCATACTTGGAAAATTTTCTGCTGTTACTTCTGCAATTAGTTTTTTTATATCATTTGTGTTCACTTCTGCTTTTTCATTGACACCTATCTGTCTTACATTGTTTTTCTTTGCATTGTCTTGGAGCTGTTGAATTGTTATTTCGTAATCTTTTGTTATGTTTGAGAGATCTTTCCTTTTGTAGTCACTAGTCACGATCCTGTCTTCAAAGTCTGAAAGTCTATCTTCAGTTTCATTCAAGTGGTTTTGCCAGCTTTCAATGGAATTTTTAATTTCCTGAATATCTCTTTGAATCTGTTTCATACATTCTATTTCTTTCTTCTATTGTTCATTTATGGTTTCCATCATTTTCCTATGCTCCTGTATTTTTTTAATCAATGTCTTCTCTAATTAACTGAGCAATTCTTTCACTAGAGTAGTCATTCCTTTTTTTTAATGTGAGAGATTATTTCTTTTTTTAATTTTTAAAATTTTTTTATTTTAAAGATAGTAAAATCCAACGGGACATAACAGAACAAAGTCAATCAAAACAAAGCAGCAGAACTGGTAGAGAACTTCAAAGAAAGATACTATGGAAGCAATAGGTACTATAGTATATCTTGTTATCTTCAGAATAGCTGACCATTCCAACAGGTATAGTAGAATTGAACCAAAAACAAAGCAGAATAAAGCTAATAAAAACAGAATATAAAATAAAGCAAAATAATAATAATAATAACCAGAGTAAAGCAAAACAATGAGAACCATATTGGGCCTTGAAGACAAGACAGAAGAGAATCCCCCATATTTGCTACATTGCCTACTGTCATCTCCCAAAGAGATGCTCAGGTTGCCAACCCCAGGCCTGCAAAATCAATGAAACAATACTAGCATTTAGTTGCTTAATGTTCCTTAGTTGCTGTCAATTTAGCCAGACCTCCGAACCAGCAGGTTGCTTATGGGTGGGGAGGGGTTGTCCTTGATTCTAAACTCATGCTCCGGTAGGCAGGTGCATGTTTCACTTCCTGGAGTCCACGCTGGTCACACAGTCCCCCAGAAGGTAGATTAGTTGTCCTCTGGTCGGAGCCGCTCAGGCCCAGCAAGGTGGGGCTTCTAGGGGCCCATTCTCGTTCTCTTCCAGGAGTCCATGCCAGTCACACAGTCCCCCAGAAGGCAGATTAGTTGTCCTCTGGTTGGAGCTGCTTGGGTCCAGCGGGGTGGGTCGAGAGATTGTTTCTGACCTAATTTTCTGTATAGACTCATGGATTTGTTTCTTTACTTCACTTGCAATCTTTTCAGAAATTTCAAGTGTGTGTCTTTCAGTTTCTTTTATGTCATCTTCTGTACTTGTTCCAGATGGGCTGGGGTCTGCATTTTGCTTTTTTCGCTTGTCATTTTCACCTCTTGGTTCATATTTTGCTCTTTTCAATCTCACTAGTTTTGTCTGTCCACCATATGTGTCTTGGTATTCTACTGTGTGGCTGATATTCACCTTGTTGCCAAGTCCCACCATATAGGGGAGGGGTCAGTCACCTGTATTCCTCCTGTGGAGTCAGTTGGGTGAGCCCTGGATTCTTCCTGGGTTGACTAGCCTAGGAGTTTTGAGGTGAACCAACCCTTAGCTTGTATTTTTACTGCTGTTTCAGACTTTTCCAGTCTGTCAAACCCACCTGTCCATGGTGTGCACACCAGCCAGGGCCCTACGGTGTCACTGGGGCCTTGCAGGCCCACCCATGTCCCTTCAGGTGGGGAGGCTCACCTGTGCTCTCACCAGCCTGTCTGGGCTCCTCTGGGTGAAGGGAAGGGTCACCCATCCTCTTGCCAGCCCCCTGGAATGCTCCAGGTTGAGGTGGGGTCACTGAGGCTCCCTGTGACTTGTCAAGGTCCTCCTGGTGGGGGAAGGGCTCACCTGAACTCTTGCTGGCCCACTGAGGTCCTTCAGGTGGGGGAAGTGAATATGTCTGTTTAAGGAAGCTCAGGAAACATGAAGAAAATAAATGATTCAATGAAATCAGGAAAACAATGAATGACCAAAAATGTTTTAGTAAAAAAATTTCTGAAGGTATTTTCAGAACTTTTTCTTCACCCCAGGCAGAAAGTCTATGAGAATTAGTAACTATTGATTCTTATTTTCTTCAGACCCTGCAACTCTAATCTACTTCCCATCCCTGTGAACTTGTTTATTATAAATATTTCACATAAGAAGAATCTTAAAATAGTTGTTGCCTTAGTCACTTTTCACTCATTGACAAGACAAAATACCTGATGCCAAAAATTAGGGAAGAAAAGGTTTATTTTTTTGCAGTTCTTGGGGATTCCAGTCCATATTTAGTTGGCTCCAAGGCAGCATGGTGTGGTGGGGCAGGCACTCATAGTGGCTGCAAACAGCAAGGCACGCAAACTTGGAAGAGAAATGGCAAAAGAGAAAGAGAACAGAAGACATGTTCCTCTCGCCCTTACTCTGTATGTTTGCTCCACCCTTGGGTGGTGCAGCACTCACATCACCAATCCCAGTGCTAGACAACAAACCAATCACAAACGCCAGACTCAGCCCCATCCAAATTATATGAGTCTTTGTGGGGGACACAGGATACAACCAGTAGAGTTGTCTTTTTGTACTTGCTTAATTTCACTTAGTGTGCTATTTTCAAAGTTTATTCATGTTGTAGTAAGTATCAGAATTACACATATTTTTCTTCATTTCTTTTTCTTTCTTTCTTTCCTTCTGTCCTTCCTTCCTTCTTTCCTTCCTTGTCTCCTTGCAGTATGGCAATACCACACTGTATTGAGAACAATTCTTTATCAGACATTGAATCTGTTGGCATCTTAGTTATAAGTAGCTCTACCTTCAGAATGGAGATAATTGCTTTCCTATTATTTATAAATTAATTGGTACCATTTTATTATAGCATCAGTAATAGACTAATACACCTGATTTCAATTCTACTTTGCATATATTCAGGTGTAAAATTACTGATTAATATGATACTTATAAATGTAGCTTTTTGAGAAATTGGTATGCTGTTTTCCACAGAAGTTGAACCATGACAAATTCTTACTCTATATGTGAACTTACAACTTACAACATCATTAAATTTAATTAAAAATAGATTAAATACCATAGTTAAAAACAGGATGCCTGTATAGGTTGACAGGTTTATGATGATAACAAAGAATTCAAATTAAGTTTTAGATTGTAAGCAGTAAAAATGAAAGAAATTTTTTTCACATAAAATTAACTGAAAGATTATTTGGGTATATTAATATGAGAAAATAGACTTCCAGGCAAAATAAATACATGAGGACAGAATTTATAAATTAAAATATTAAAATTTGTCATAAACATAATATTATTCTAAATTTACGTGTACTCAAATAACATAGCCCTACAAAGATTTAAATCAAATATGGCAAAACTGGAATAGAAATAGGTGAATGTATGATCAAAACAGGGAAATTCATTTGCATCTCTCAATAGTTGATAAAACATACAGACAATTGGCTAGTGTGTATGGGAATTAAAGTGACTAAGCACATGTGACTATCCTGAAGTATAGAAGGTAGTTACTATTACTTGTGAACCAATATCAATTATAAAACAGAAAACAAAAGTTATTTCTCTAACCACAGTCTTGTTCTAGTTATGGAGAAACCAATGACATATAAAACAGCTATTTTTTTTTTTAGATAAATAAAATATGACCTTTTCAGTCAATGATGCTAGATCTCCATAAGGCATAGAATAAAACCCAGTCCCTACTTTATGCTGTATAAAAACTGATTCAAGTAGGATTTGGAATCTATACAAAAAGAAAAAAGCAACAAAGAACCTCAAACGCATTTTACACTTCTTTTTTTAAAAAATATAGAACATATTTCTTGAAAAATTAACTGTAAAGAAAAGACAATTAATACCTAGAGCCTCATACATTGGGGAAAAGAAAAAAAGAGTGAGAGTAAAGAAGAGGAGGAAGGAGGAAAAAGGAGAAGGAGGAAGAGGAAGGAAGAGGAGGAAGGGGTGAAGGTAGAGAGACAGAGAGAGAAAGAGAGAGGCAGAGAAAGACCCAATCAGGACCTTCACTCCCAGCCAGAGGGGAGACTTGGGGTCCTCTCAGGCTGGGTTGCACAGCCCCTCTTCCCTCAGAGGGTGCACTGTTTCTAACTTCTTCCGTCCATCTGTCTATGCCGGTCCTAATTTCCCAAAGTCTTTCCCTAACTTCTTCATCCAGGGTTTCACAGTTTTATGACTCAGAACATTTGTGGCCTTTTACTCCAGGAAGATTCTTGAAATTTCTCTGTCTTGTGTAGTTTTTGAGGAAGACTCACCACTTCCCTGCCCTTCCTGAACTATGCCTTGAGCAGAACAAAGTTAAGCACTTTCCCCCGTACTGCAGGATGACCCTGCAGGTTGGATCAGATAAAGACAGTTCTTAGAGTCTTGCCTACTGCTTCTGAGGCCACAGTGACAGGCAAGTGGGAGATAAAGGTAAAAATGGCACAGAGCTTTCCTAATGTGACCAACACCTTCCGCTTTGGGAACACGGGAGATTTGATCCTAAGACCTTGGGCATGCTATGCAGTGTTATTCCACTGAGCTACATCCCCAGCCCTTTTTAAATTGTATTTTGAGACAAGGTCCTGGTAAATGGCTCAGTTGTCCTCAGACTTGCCATTCTCCTGTCTGAGCACCCAAGTGGCTGGAATCACAGGCATGTGCCACCAGACCTGGCTCTGATCAACGATTTTAAATTACCTTTTAATTATTAAACATTCTCCTGGTTCTTGTAAACTTTTGTCCCTCTTCCAGAGTTTTGAAAAGGTTGGTTCTTATAGTCTTTGCTTGGGCTTGCCATCTTGCTGTGAAAAGATGGACCCTTTGGTTTCCTTACGGTGCCATTCCTGCTCAGGTCTGAGTCATGCATTTTGAGCGCATGTGCTCTGTTTCAGTGGATCCATGGTTCGGTGCACAGATGCTCCCAACACAAACTCAGCACTTATTTCCCAGTTTCCAGTAGCATGAACTGCATGAGGTCACAGATGAACCCCCAGTGGAAATTCTTTTCACTGAAGAGAGACATTTCCCCAACTTTAACTCTCCCTCAAGGTTGGCCACAGCTAATGATCAGTCTGTAAGGAAGAGCTAATACCAGACCCGCTTGCCAGGACAGCTGACTGCGCATGACAACGCCCAAAGTCCACCACATCCTCTGTGAGATCTTTGCATTTTTCTCATCTTCCCATAGAGGCTATTCAGTTCACCAAGTAGTTCCTAATTTACAACGCTCTGACAGTGTTTTTTCAACTTTACAATGGTAAAAGAAAAAGAAAGAAAGAAAAAAGACCCCAAGCATTCAGTAGAAATCATACTTCAAATTTTAAAATCTGATCTTTTTCCCGGACCAGGGCTGTTTAGTTCCCTCTGGGTGATGGGCCTTGGTAGCAAGCTGCAGCCCCTGGTCAGCCACGCGGTAGGACAACTCCCGATGTCCCGGATCACTCGGGCAGCTAAGCTATGGTATTAAATTCATTTTTGAATTATGATACTTTCAATTTAGCCCCACCAAAAGTCAAGGAGCATCTGTATTTTTCCACACATAATCTGAGTTGCAGATTCTAATTCCTGGGAGATATGACATTACCCAATACTTAAAACCAAGGGCTAAAGTTAAAGGAAAAACTGAAAATATGAATTCTGTGTGTGTTCACGTGTACTATTTATAGTCTTTCTTGCTTCTGATCATTGCCAATTATTGTCTTAACTGCTGACAGATGATACTTAAAGTTCTTATTAAAAACATATTTTGGATTACCAAGTTATAATGTTTACATTGTTTTCTTTCTCTTTTTGAAAATCATGGAGAACTGCCTGTATTTATTTAATGTGGATTTATTTCAATTCTTCAGTTGGTGTGGGTATAAGGCCATGATTTATTTCTGTGCCCTCTCACCCTTAGTAAGTAACTGGTCACTACTCTGTGTTTAACTGTTTTAGAGTTATGAATTTCAAAGGCTGCCTTGAAATTTCTTTCTTTTCTTTTCTTTTTCTTTTCTTTTTTCTTTTTCTTTTTTTTTTTTGCCCAAATAAAATCTTAAGCTAAATCTCATCATTATATGATGTAAGTCAGGATCTTGTGCATACTTAGCTACACCCCAGAGATACACTTTGAGCCCATCTTGCTAAAATACAATTAGTTGTTTTTTTTTTTAAAATTGGTATATGTCTGCACTGCATGCTATTTAAATTTGCATCATTCGTAAAATGATGGAAATTCTGATCATTTTCCATTCCCTTTTTTCTCATTCTCCCCTCCTCCTACCTTCTCCCCTCACTCCCTATCTCCTCTTCTCCAAAAACATGGCCTTTACTTTATTATTTAATTTGTTTACAATTGAGTTTTTCATATAAAAGAATCCATGTGATGTTTAACTTTTGCTTAATATTATGGCCTCAAGATGCATTTTCCTATAAATGATTCATATTTATCTTTATGGCAGAGTAAAATTTAAAATTTTAAAATAAATTTTACTCATCTGACTCTATTCTAGACTCTTTGGCCATTCCAGATAGTATTTGTACCAAATTTGGTGATTTCATTGTTGTGATCTAACTTGGGTTCAACAAACTATGACACATGGTCCCTGAGATGAGCTGTTTTGGTAAAGTTGATCGGATACAGCTGCTTCCTATGATGACCGAGCCAGACGGTGTTGACAGATGTGGACTGTAGAGCCTCATATTCACTCTCTGTGCCTTTTCAGAAAATTTGTTTACTTCTTATCTAACTTAAAATACAAACCATATAATATACGAAAGGCATTCTTTTGAAGGAACTGGGAGAAACTTTAAAATAATAAGCAAATATATCCTAGGGAAGGGGAAATGAAATACCAAAAAAAAAAAATCCTTGCAGGAGAAACATTTCCTATTAAAAGAAAAGGAAAGGAAAGGAAGAGAGAGTGAGAGAGAAAGAAAGAGAGGGAAGACAAAGGAAAAGAATGAGAAAGAGAAAAAAAAAAAAGAAAAAACTGTTTTCAGAAAGAGCAAGATGACCTCAAATCAAAAGCTACCAAGGTTGCTAATTCAAATTCAAACTTCACCTGCTACTGAATTAAGGTGCATTTCACTTGAGCAGCTCCATGTTGTAGCAGAAAGAAAAATCTACTAATTGATAAATAATGATTTCGTTATCTATTATAATGGGACAACAAGAGAAAAGTAAATAACATTCATACAAAAGATAAGATCCTGAAATATACAGTAAATGTTGAGCCTACCCCAGACTGTGATGGACTTGGACTGTGGAGTCAGACCGCTTGCTTTATATCCTGTCCAACATGAGGTGGGTATTTGACTGTAAGCAGGCTCCCTAGTATCTCTCTCAGTTTTCTCCTAAGTTTAATCTCCCAAGTATTCACAGACATACAATGCTTACACACACACACACTCACACACACACTGCTTATATATACACATACATACACACTTTCAAAACAGTACCTGGTACAGAGTAGACACTCACAAATGATGGTTGTCACAATTCTCATCATGATTTCCATTTAACTGATCCCGGTATTAATGTTAGCCTGCAATATCACACCATCATCTTGTCTAGCAGTTAACAGTCAAGATATTCTATTCTAAATTTATGTGCGCCAACATGACTACAACAAAATTACAAGTTTTTCATGTTTATCGTGTACCATACTCTAGATCTTGTCATTGCAAGTTTCATGAACTTCCCTCTCTCTGAATACACCACGATTGGTGAACTTATCAGCAAACTTCCTTCAATACCCCAAACTCCAAACATTCACGTCATTTTTAATGCAAATCAACTTTAGTTTTAGAATAATTTTAGATTTTGTAGAAAAATTCTGAGGGTAGTACAGAAAAAGTCGTATACCACCATTTTTACCTACTGTTAACATCTCACATTTTTATGATATATTTTTCAAATCCAATAGACCAGTATTGATAAACTATTAACTAAAATTCATATTTTTCCCAATTCTTTGGTTGTAACTAGTGAACTTGGCTATTCTAATATCTCATTTCAGACAACACATTGCATTATGTCGTGTGTCTGTTCAGGCTCCTCTCTGCGAGAGTTTCTCAGACATGCCTTGTTTTTGATGACCTTGACAGTTTCCAGGATTATCAAGCAGGTATTTTGCAGAATGTCTCTCAGTTGGGATTTGTCTGATGTTTTTCTAATGATTGGACAGGGGTTTTGTGGTTTTTGGATGGAAGCCCACAGAGTCAAAGTTCTGGCGTCTTTATCTATCCAGGGGATACACTGTAAACATGACATATCACTGTTGATGTTAACTTTGATCACCTAGCTTGAGGTAGTATTTGCCAGGCCTCTCCACTGTAAAGCTGCTTTTCTTTCCTTTATTCATGTTACATTTTTTAGAAGAAAAGCACTGCATGTATCCTACACTTAAGAAGGGGAAGGCTGTGTTCCAAAAATGGAATATGCACGTGAATTATTCGGAATTCTTCATGAGATATTTGTCAGTTCTCTGCTCACTTATTTCTAAATGTAAGCATTGTGTACCATTGTGTTCTCAAGTATATATAACTCATCCATTGACTGATGACCCAATGCTGAATTTATTTTGTGGCTCAAACACTAATTTTTTTTTAAGTGCTAAGCAATGTACGCAGAGTCTCATGCCTCCAGGGCAAGTGCTGTATCACTGAGCTGTGTCTCCTAATCAGGGTGTGCTTTTTGTTTATTTTTCTTCTTCCTTCTTCACCTTTGAATTTGATTGTTTCTGTTTACCATTCTTGCTTCTCATTGCACCTTTCCTCTACTGTGCCACATTTACTGATTAACTCATTGCAAATGTTCTCCATTTCTTCTGTAGTATTGTATTTTTCTCTAGCACTTCCTCCTGTTTCAGTCTTAGATTTTTCATCTCTCTGCCTACACTATCCATCTGTTGTTTGATATTGTCTTCCTTTCCATTAGACCCTTTAATGTATGTTTAATGGTCCGATAGTGTCAACATCTGTGTCAGACCTGGGTTTTGCTTTGGTGATTGCTTGGTACTTCTAGCTGTACCTTTCTTGCCTTGTTTCATTGGTCTCCAGGAAGGACTCTAGTGGCCCCTGCTGTGTTAGCCCTGCCGCTCTCATGACTCAGACTTACCTGTCTAAAGATTTGGGCTGGCAGTTTTTCCCCATAGCTTTCATTGTGGGGTAGATCCGAGAAAAATTATTTATTTTAAATTCTTTCATTACAATGACAGGAGAAACAGCTCCCAGTCTTTGCACATATTAGATTTGAAAGTGGACGTGCTTCACACATTTTCAGATCTACAGCCATTTATTAATGCACCTCCTCCCCAGCCTCGTGTTTATTCTTGTACACTTCATTCCTGAGGCAGACGGCCCCTGTGACCACCCTCAAGAGTGCACCACTCCATGTGCCCTCATTTTGGGAAACCTCCATTTAGCTTAAGCCAACTCCTTGCCTACTCCACACAGTAGTTGTTCAAGTAAATATTTTTAAAACATTAGCATGTAACTCTATTAACTTGTCTCATTTTAAATTGAATAACATTAGCTTCATGTGGGCCCAGTGCAACCCACAATATTCTCCTAAATCTGTTCACTCTCTGGTACTCTGGACAACCGCTTCATGCTTACTTCCCTACTCATGCCTCTTTATGATATCTTTTAACTTTTAGTTGCATCAAGATGAAGAGAATTGTCATTGTTTTCCCATCAACATCTAATCACTTACCTCCATCTGTACCTGTTACTCTGCCTTCTGTCTAACTTAAACAAAACTTAAAGCTTCTAGCAAAGTTTAAATCCTATTCAGATGCAAAAATGAAATTAGATGAAGTCGGGAATGTAGTTGTGTGTGGCGGGATCCATTGCATAATTTCATTTTTACCAAAAGGTTATCATCAGTATAAAATCAATCCTACGCTGCTAGACCCATCGTAAATTAAGCGTTTCTTGATTTTACCTCTATGTCTCTTCCTGTTTCCTCCATTTCCTCTTTAAAAAGAATCTGAGCTAGTGTTTTAGAGTCCTCTAGGCACAGTCTTCTCTCTTTCTTACTTCACTGCCATCAGCTGTTGGTTTCCACCGCCAACCAGAAAGTGATCTTGTTGAAGTAACCAAAAATTCACATTGTAAACTTGTCAGTCTGAGAACTGCTTTGATTTATCATTATGGTTTGAAGAAATTGATGTCCTTCTTTTTGTGGAAATGCTTGCATGATCTACCTTTCAGGATGCTGCAGTTTCTGGATTATTTTTTCTCCTCACTGGTCTACCCTTTTTCCATTTTCTGTGCCTATTCCTCCTTGTCTTCTCCAGCATTCTACCCGGGAAGATCTTTTGCGATAGTTTCTTCTCTTTCTATTCTTGTGGTGTTCTCATTCTCTGAGGGATAATTTCAGTGTCACTGAAAATATTACTTAGATGTCTCAGTGCCATTTCCAAAGTAAACTCTTGTTCTTATTCCACACACAATTCATGAGGAAACTGTTCTGGTTCTTCCTGCAGTTCTTCTAGAACTTACCATTTCTTAACACCAGCGTGGCTCTCCCAGTTTTCCAACACCATCAGTTCTTATTCAGTCTTCTCCAGTGACTCTTTTCATTGTCCTCTGCTCAAAAATTTTCCCTGAGATTTCATCTCCTTCAGTCCCATAGTCATGGTTCTTAAGGTAGGTTACCTTCATGATTTACAGTATATTACTTTCATTTATCATTTTTACTCATTCCTGTCCAGTCATATTGACTTTTTGATGTTTCTCAAATATGCTAATCATTCTCCCACCTCAAAACTTTTGTGCCTGTTATTGATCTGAATTTTTTTCTTCCAGAAGCTGCTTACATGTAACCATCTCCTGCTTTTCTATGAGAATTGCCCTCTTTATGCTATTTATTTATTTATTTACTTTTATTTACACTATTTAGAGTTATCAATGCTCCCCAGTGTCCAGTTTTATTATAAAGAAAAGATTTTTGTATTTTTCTTAACAATTTAACCATATAAAGAATATCTATTTTATTTCATTTGTTATCTGTCTTTCTAAAGTGGTGTCCACGGTCCACAAAGGGAAGAAATATATAAAAATGTTCTATTTATTGCTGTATTCATATTACTAAACATAGTGAACTTACAGATGCTTTTTATTTATTTATTTATTTAATTTAAGCGAAGAAGAAAAAAAAGACATATATAACAAAGACAGCAAGCAAAAGAGACAAACAAATGACTAGAGTAAATGCACAACAGTAACATTGCAGGTTTACAAAACAGAATGATAGAAATTTGACAATGGTTGCAATACTGCATATTGTTATCTTCAAAATGGTTACAGGAAACACTTCTCAGAATCAACAACTGGGATCTCATCTTACTAAAAAGTTTTTGCATGTCAAAGGAAATCTCCAACAGAGTTAAAAGAAAACCCACAAATTGGAAAAATATCTTAGCCAATTGTCCATCAGACAAAGGACTTCTATCTAAAACATATAAAGAAGTAAAAGAAATCAGGCCCCTAAAATTCAAGGACCCAATCCAAAAAATGGGCATCTGAGATAAATACACACTTCTCAGAGAAAGAAATACAAATGGCAAATAAATATATGAAAAAATGTTCAACATCAATGGTCATTCGGGAAATGCAAATTAAAACAACACTGAGATTCCTTCTCACTCCAGAAAGAATGGCCAAGATTAAAAAATCAACCAACAACAAATGCTGGAGGGGCTGTGAGGAAAAAGGAACTCTTCTCCACTGTTGGTGGGAGTGTAGACTGGTGCAACCATTGTGGAAAACAGTGTGGAGATTCCTCAAGAAGCTAGGATTAGAGATCCCATTCAATACAGATGCTTAGTAAATAAATGCATAAAAATAAAATGGAGAAATAAAAATAAATGAGCACAAATACAGTTAGATTTGAAATACATGCTTAGAGACAGAAAATTTTATATAGTTCAAGTTTTATTCATATACATATAGATATATACCCATAGGTAGATATAGATACATATGTTGTATTTCCCATAAGGTCAATGTTGAACCCAAGTGTTGAATTTGATTTGGTTTTCATCCAACTTGGTTTGTGACCAGGATTCTGCAAAGAATCAAGTTCATTAACCAAGGTACTACTGTACGTATAGAAGTAGGCTATTCAATTTAAGGGTTTTGGTATCTTTCAGTCTTACTTTATAAATTATGTTGGTTATAATAATGTTAATCTGCATTCATACAGCTCTTCATGATCTTCAAAGCACTTTCTATATAGTATTTCATATGATCCTCACGTTCACTAGTATTAATGCTGTAATCTCGCTTTTCGTATGAAGGGACCAAGACCCAGTTTCCTGCCCAAGGGTCTGTATTCAGTGAACGTCAAATGAGCTCCAGGTATAATTTTCCAAGTCTATTTTCCTTCCCTCCGTGCCATGTCCCTGCGTTCCCTCATTAATTGTCATGATTATAATTATACAGTAAATTTCTATCAATCACACAGGGTGAGCTGAAATCTGTCATATACAGAAATATAAAATATCCCTGTGAGGGAGATAATTGAATATTAATAACTAAAACTTTCATCTATTTAAAAACTAAAGACATCCTTATATGCACACAGAAACTTTTTCAGAGCCCTTAAGAGGCTCTGTTCACAGATTCCCAAGACTAAAACTTGAGCAATTGCTGCTGCAATAGCTCTCCCTGTAGGTTTTAATTCTTTCTGATACTGACTATATTCCCTCTCCTTGTTGGTGGTGTCATTTTCCACCTAATTATCAAACTAACAAACCCTAAAAAGTGTGCTTAATCCTTATCTCCCCCACCCTCATCATTGTAATCAATTCCTGTGAATTTTACTCAGAAAGTATTTCTGGAATTTGTGTTTTTTCCCACCCCTACTCTTCTTGAAGTAATTCATGCTCTCTTTGTCTTTCGCCTGGCATCTTCCAGGGATAGCTCTTAAATCTCCTCCTTTGAACATCTCAGGCAAGTCCTCTCTGTGTCCTTCATAGCCTAGCACACTGGAACCCCCAGTCTCAATGTATCCTCTTTTCTAAAGGAACAGATGGTAGCTATAGGTTTGCAGAAGATATGATTAAAAATACATGGTAAATGCTGTTGCCCAGTGCCACCCAGCAGAGAGGCAGGTTTGTAGAAATGTTATACTGTGTCCTCATCCATCTTACTCACCATATCTGTCATCCTGTGACTCCTGACTTTTTCCCAAAGTCAAAATGACCATGAATGATAATTACTCTGAGTCCAATCAAGGAAGTACCCAAAGACACTCAGGTACCACCTCTGGAAAGAGGACTTCCAAAACTGCTTCGGAAAGAGACCAGCATGATTCAATAAATGTGTTTGAAGCAAAGTGGAATACTTTGAAGGGGACTAATTCCAATGTGTCTTTTACTGTAATAAATACTTTTAATTTGAACAGTCATCTTATTTTTTGATCACCCAGTGATAGTTTAAGTTTCCAGTAAAATAACTACAGTGTTTGTTAGGTTCTAGACTGGAGATGTAAGTTTTGGTGTTAACAAAGCAGCAAGAGTAGTTGGGGCCTGCTGATTTAGTGAAACACACAGGAAGGGATTATCAAGCATACAAGGGTGGAAATTACCCACTTTCAACGAGCTCACAGCAAAGTAGATTCTGTAAAGTGGCTTGAAGGAGAGCCAAAGATGAAAAACTTCCACAGATGATACTTTAATGAGTCAAAAGGAGAAATGATTTTTAAAAGATAAATATATCAGCTACAGAGGTAAATGCCATCAAGATATTCAAATGAGCTAACTTCAGAGAAGTGTTTGCAGGTTCAGAATTAAGAAGCCATGAAACACCTTATCAGTTTAGAGCAGTGAGGAAATTCCAAATGGTGATGGACTAAATAATGAATAAAAAGTAAGAACATGAAGGTGATGACAGTGTAGTTACTCAAAAACAAAGAGGAAAAGAACACTATTGAGCATTATGGTGTATCATGTCATGGAGAGGAGTGTTTATTGTTTTCTTTTTTATTTATGAGTTTTTTTTAATGGAAGACAGTACATCAAAATTTCATAACAAAACAGTAGGACAATAACAATAGTTCATATACTGCATGTTGTTATCCTTAAAGTAGTTATTCAGAGTACAAGATATGGGCATTAAAATTTTCTCCAATCGATATAAACACAAACCTTCCCTTTCAAGGAACTAAAAGACTCTAAGAGTATAACTCACTCACATACTTTTCCCCTTTTTTCCCTTCCATCCTTTCCCCTCTCCTCCATCCTAGTTCCTTCTTTTGAACAATTTATCCCAATCTCATAGTATCTATTGAACATTCTAGACACTATTCACTTTTCAGTTTATCACACCAGGGAGACAGAATGATGTTTACACATGTGATTCTGGTTTATCTCACTTACAAGCATGGCCTCAAGTTGCATCCATTTACCTATAAAAGTCTCAAATTCACCCTTCTTTATGGCTGAGTAGTACTCTATTGTATAAAAATACCACATCTTTTTATCCATTCCTCAGTGGATGGGCATTTGGGTTGTTTCCAAGATTCAGCTATTACAATATCTGCTACTATAAACCTGAGTGTACATGATATTTTTAATTCTTCTGGGAATACACCCAGAAGGGGAATAGCTGGGTCAAATGGAACCTTTAATACTAGCTTTTTGAGAAATCTCTATACTGATTTCCAAGTGGTTTCACCAGTCTGCACTCCCACCAACAGTGGAGAGGGGTTCCTTTTTCCCCCACACCCCTTCCAGCATTTGTTATTGGTTGATTTCTGGATGATAGCCATTCTTTCTGAGGTGAGATGGAATCTCAGGGTTGTTTTAATTTGCATCTCTATTTTCCATTTGTATTTCTTCATCTGAGAAGTGCGTATTCACCTCAGATGCTCATTTTTGGATTGGGTCTTTGAATTTGGTAAGGAGGGTCTGATTTTTTTCAGTTCTTTATGTGTTCTAGATAGAAGTCCTTTGTCTGAGGGATAACTGACTAAAATTTTTTCCCACTCTGTGAGTTATATTTTCACTCTGTTGATGACTTTTTTTTTGATGTGCAAAGCTTTTTAATAAGATGTGATACCAGTTGTTGATTCTTTGAATTTTTTCCCACGCAGTTTGGGTTTTGTTCATGAACTCTCTGCCTACACCTGTGTCTTCAAGGTTTCTACCTCCTTTCTCTTCCAATAGATTCAGTGTTTCTGTTTTAATAGTTAGATATTTTAATGGATATTTAGATACATTTTGACTTTAGTTTAGTGCATGGTGATAAGCATGGGTCTAGTTTTAGTCTTTGGCGTGTGGAAGGCCAGGTTTTCCAGCACCATTTGTTAAAGAGACTATCATTCTTCCAGTGTTTGGCTCCTTTGTCAAAGATAAGATGGCTGAGTGTGTTTGGAGTTGCACCTGCATCTTCTATTCTGTTTTACTGATCCTCAGGTCTTTTTTTTTTTCCAATACCATGTTGATTTTATCATAGTAGCTTTGTGGTATAATTTCAGGTCAGGGATTTGCTGCCTTGTGACTTGCCTTTCTTGCTCAGAAATATCTTTGCTATTCTAGGTCTCTTCTATTTCCAAATGAATTTTAGGAGTGTTTTCTCTAGTTCTGTGAAGCATGCTAATGGTATTTGATCAGGATTTCAATAAATATGTATAACAGTTTTGAGAGTATGGCCATTTTCACTATGTTGATTCTTCCTATCCATGAGCAAAGGATGTCTTTCCATTTTCTGATCTCCTCTTTGATCTCCTTTTCAGAGTAATGTAAGATTCAATGCGTGGTTCTTTTATTTCCTTTGTTAGACTGATTCCTAGGTAATTCATTTTTGGGGGTGCTACTGTGAAGGATGTGGTTTTCCTAATTTTTCTCTCAGTGTATTTGTTGTTTGTATACAGGAATGCTATTGATTTTTTTTAGTTTTTTTTTTATACTGGGGATTGAACTCATGACCTTGCTTTTGCCAGGCAGGTGCTTGTACCACTGAGCTAAACCCCTGGCCCAAGAATGCTATGGATTTTTGAGTGTTGAATTTGTATTCAACTACACTACAGAATTTGGTTATTAAATCTACAATTCTTTTGGTGGAATTTTTGGGATCTTCTATGTAGAGTATCATGTCATCCATAAATAATGATAATTTAAGTTCTTCCTTTCCTGTTTTAATTCCTTTTATTTCTCTCTCTTGTCAAATTGCTCTGGCTAATTTTTCCAGAACTATATTAAACAGGAGTGGTAATAGTGGATATACCTGTTATGTTCCTGATTTTAGCGTGAAAACATTCTGTTTTTGACCAGTTAGTATAATGTTAGCTGTTGATTTGTCATAGATGGCTTTTATCAGATTCAGATAAAGACCATCTATTCAAATTTTCTGTAGGGTTTTCATCATGAATGGATGTTGGGTTATTGCAAATGCTTTTCCTGCATCTATTGGGATGATTATGTGATTTTTGTCTTTGACTCTGTTAATATGGTGTATTGTGCATATCAATTTGTGTATATTGATCTATCTCTGCATGCCTGGGATGAAACCTACTTGATCATGGTGAATAATTGTCTTGATGATTTGCTGCATTCTGTTTGCCAGTGTCTTATTGAGGATTTTTACATATATATTCATTAGGGAGATTGGCCTGTAGTTTTCTTTTTGGTTGGCTCTTCCTCTGATTTTGGTATTAGGGTAATATTTGCTTCTAGGAATGATTTTGGAAATATTGCTTCTCTTTCAATTTCATTTAAGAATTTGAGCATTAGATCTTCTCTAATTTTTTTGTAGGATTCAGCTATGACTCCCTCAAGGCCTGGGCTTTTCTTTATTGGTATGCTTGCAATTACATTTTCAATTTCACTGACTGTTACCAGGGTATTTAGAATGTTTGAATCTTCTTGATTCAGTTTTCATAACTCATATATGTCTAGAAATCTGTCCATTTTTTCTATATTTCCATTTGGTTAGAGTACAGGTTCTTGAAGTAGGTATTGTTGATCCTCTAGATTTCCACAGCATCCATTATGATTTCACCCTTTGATTCCTAATTGCTTGAATATGGGTACTTTCCTTCCTCTTTTTGATAAGATTGGCTAGGAGTTTTTCAGTTTTATTTAATCTTCCAAAGAACCAACTCTTCGATTCATTGATTCTTTGTATTATTTTCCTAGCCTCAATTTTATTAATTTCTGCTCCAATCTTTGTAATTTCCTCTCTCATACAAGCTTTGGGTTTGATTTGTTTTTCCTTTTCTAGGAGTTTGAAGTTCAACATTAAGTTGTTTATTCGAGCTCATTCTGCTTTCCTGATGTGAGAACTTACCACTATAAATTTTCCTCATACAATTGCTTTCCTTGTATGTTTTATCAGAATTTTCACTTAACTGTAGATACTTTTTAATTTCTTCTTTAATTTCCTCTGTGACCCATTGGTTGTTCAGGAGGATGTTATTCAATTTCCATGTGTTTATGGAGTTTTTGTGGTTTCTTTTGCAATTGATTTCCAGTTTCACTGCACAGTGGTCAGATAATATGCATGGAATAATTTCAGTTTCCCTGAATTTACTTAAGCATGTTTATGGGCTAATATGTGGTCTATTTTGGAGACCATCCCATGTGCAGCTAAGATGAAAGTGTATTCTGATGCTGTGGGGTGAAACACTCTGTAGACACCTACTAAGTCCATTTGTTCATAAGTTTGTTTTAATTCTGATATTTCCTTGTTGATTTTTTTGTCTAGTTGATCTAATTGTGAAAGTGGGGTATTAAGGTCCCCCATTACAATTGTGCTATTATTTATATGATTTTTTATGTCTATTAATATTATTTCATGTAATTTTGTGCACCCGTGTTTGTTGCATATATGTTTTTGACTGTTATCTCTTCTTCTTGGAGCATTCCCTTAACAAGAATGTAGTGACCTTTGTGTCTTCTGATCAGTCTTGACTAGTCTGCAAATAGAATAGCTATCTCTGCTTCTTTTTATGAGTTCTTGTGACATGGAAGATGTTTTTCATCCTTTGATTTTCAGTCTACGAATTTCTTCTTTAGTTAAATATGTTTCTTGTATGTAGCATATTGTTGGATTTTGCTTCTTGATCCATTCTGTCAGTCTGCTTTTGGTGAATTGAGACCATTTATATTGATGATTATAACAGATATGTATTGACCTATTTTTCTTGTATTATTTTCTCGTTGTTGGTTCCTTATCTTTTACCTCTGGTTTCCCTACCTGGTGGTTTCTTTCTGTTGATGTGTTTCTTTTGATTGTGGCCTTCAGTTTCTCTCTCTAATGTATCCTTCAGAGCATTCTGAAGAGCTGGTTTGGTTGTCATGAATTTCCTCAGGTGCATTTTGTCATGGAAGTATCTTAATTCTCCATCAATTTTGAAAGATAGTTTTGTGGGGTATATCAATCTATCTTGGAAATTTGTTTCTTTTAGAGTTTGAAGTACTTCACTCAAAGCTGTCCTTGATTTTAGAGTTTGTGCTGAGAAGTCTACTGTGATTCTGATGGGCTTTCCTTTATAGGTGATTTGTTTCTTTTCTCTAACTGCTTTTTTTCCCCTTTGGTACCAGGAATTGAACTCATGACCTTGTGCTTTAACTGCTTTTAATATCCTGTTTTTGTGCTGAATTTCTGAAATATTGATTACTATATGGCTTTATGTAGATTTATTTTGGTTTTGGATGTTTGGAGTTCTATATGCTTCATTTATTTGTATGCCAAATGTTTTCTCCATGTTTGGAAATTTTCCTGCCATTGTTTCTGTGAAGAGATTTTTTATGGCATTCACTCTGTCTCCAGCTTTCTCATGGACCCCAATCAATTTTATGTTGTTCTTCTTTGCTTCATCTTGCAGCTGTTGAATTGATTTTTCATGGCCTCTAGAAAATTATTTGGTCTTCTTGAGACAGGGTCCCACCATGCAGTGCAGGCCAGGCTTCAACTCCCTTTGTAGCCCAGGCTGGCCTCAAACTCACAGCAATCCTCCTGCTTCAGCTTCCTGAGTGCTGGGGTTACAGGCACGTGCCACCATGCCCAGTTTCTCTTCCTATTTTTAAGAAATTTTTCTTTTCTTGATCATTAGCTGCAATCCTGTCTTCTAGATCTGATATTGTATCCTCACCATCCTTTACTCTGTGGAGATTTTAATCTCTTGGATTTCTGTTTGGATCTGTTTTGTGGATTCCATTTCTTTCCTATGTTGGGCATTTATAGTTTCCATCATTTCCTTAAGGTTGTCTATATCAAGGTCTACTCTAGTATCTTTCATTTTTATCATCATTTCTTTTTGTGTCTGAGAGATTATTTTTTGCTATAGCTTTTTCCATTTGTTTTTTCACTTCTGCTGCTGTCATTTCAGAAAGTTCCAGTGCTTGACTTCCAGTTTTCTCTCTCTCACTGTGCTCTGGTCATGTCCTGGGTGGGCTGGGAGTTGAAGGTTGCATTTCACCTCTGTGTCTTTTCATTTTCTGTTTTCTAATTTTTCTTTATTGCTGCTTGCCAATTTCTTATGGTAGGTAAGTTTATCACTAGTATCAAGGCTTCCCTAGAAGATGTCTGTTCTTCACAGATGTTTTCTAGATACAGGTGGGGTTTTTTGTGTGTCTCAAGAAGCTCCTTCCCTATTTGTTGAGGATGAAAAGCTGCTGTTTGGTTCAGCACTCAGTCCTTTGGTACTGGACTGTGGTGATGATTACGACCCAATACAATCTGTGTAATCATGTAAGGGAGAAGACTGATTATAACATGCATGATATTCTAACTAAAGCAGTTTGGTTAGCAATGGCAATAGCATCAAGTACAACCTAGTTACTGACAAACTGTGGTAACTATTAATCCAATACCTTTGACCATAGAATCAAATTCTACAGTTATGTAACAAAACCTAATATATCCCAGCAACAAGTATGCAATAATTTCCCTCTTAGTGGAGTGATTTTACCCTGTTGTGGTGTGGGGGTGGTGTCAAGGGGGTAAGGGGGCAAGATAGAGAGATTCATGTGGTCAAATATAGCAGAAGCAAGGCTGGATGGCAAAGAGTGATCACCCAAGTTTGGGGAAGTTGGAGGACACAGGGAAGAAATGATGAAAGAAAATGTAGGAGCATTGATGTGAATCAGGAAGAAAACAGACAATGTTTATTCACTTTATGATATCATAATTTCAAGAGGTAGTTGAAGAAAGAAAAAATATGTATAGAAGAAAACAAAAACAAAAGTAATAAGTCCATCTAATGAAAAAGAGAGAGAAGGAAAGAACAACAGCAACAACAAAAAATCAAAACTCAACCAAAACAAAGATAGCCCCATGAAACAAAACAAAACACCCCAACCAGACAGAAAAAATAGAACCCATCACACAATAAAATAAAATAAAATAAAATAAAAGTAGTAAAATTCCATTCACAGGTCTGTGGTAGTGTCCAAGTCAGTTCCCAGAAATGTGCTGTGTACTCTAGCTTGGTTTACTGTAGGATTCGTGTTGGGTACAAAGCTGATGTTGGCCTTTGGATGTGGGGTATGGGACTGGTCTGTTGCTGGAGTTCTCCAGAGCCCTTTGGTACAGAATGGCGGGCCCACTCTCTTCTATTTTGTATGTCTATATGCTGAAGCACCAGGCTGGCTCACCCCACTTACCAACTGTTGGCCCCTCTTCCACATTGCTGGTTTCATCTGTAGTTTTGTGTGCCCCTCATCCAGGACCTGGGCTGGATCTCGCTGGTCCTGTCCACTGTCAGAGTATGTGCCCATACCTGGGCCTGCTGGCCTTGTCTCTCCGGTCCTCTGGTTCACCCTCTGGTTTGACTTCTTACTGTTGTTTTGAACTTTTCTGGGCCATGTGATCCCACCTGTGGCGTGCGCTGAGCCCTGGGTGGCTGGCTCAGTCATTCCCCACCTGTGGTATGCGCCATTCCCTGGGCTGGCTGGCTCCTATTCATGAGTTTTTAAAACATGGAAAACCATTGTCCATGCCTAAATGGTTAGAAGAAGTCAAGCTATGGGAATAAATCAGATTTTAAAAACTGGGATATTGGGAGGAAATGATGGATGAAGCTCTCAAAACAAACAATGTGGAAAAGAGCCAGAATTGAGTTGGCCTACAATAGTGAAAAAGAGAGATGACCTGAACTGAAACTATCAAAAGTTTAGGGTAAAAGTAAGGAAAAATATGTTAGAGGTAAATAAGTAGCTGAGTCAAAGAAAATAATCTTGATTTTCCTTATAAAAAAAGAAATCCAATATCTAAGGAAGAGGAAGAATGTAGAGTTTAACTGTGATAGAAGCTCCAAATAACTTGTGAGGAAAATGGGAGTTGTTGATCATGAAGTCGATGTAATAGGATTGCTGAATCCTGTGAGCAGCACAGCAGCAAGAACGATGACATGAAGTTGCACTGCCAGGAGACTGTTTTTTTGCAATATTCAGCAGCAAAGCGTAGATGCTGAGAATTTAGATGCTGAAAATTATCCATGATTGCGCATTTGAGAAACTGTGAAATCAGAGAGTATTGTCAGTAGCTGGTGGTTGAAATGATGTCACATGGAACACCAGTGATGCAAACCCACCTAGGGGGGCAATGAGAGGGCACACCAGGAACTGCAGGCCACTATGAAGTTAGGGATGAAGCTTTTGGAAATGAGTGAGCATGATGAAAGCAAAAAGTTACATTTGCAAATGAGATATTGGGATTTTTATCTCCAAGATATTAAAGAACTAAGCAATGCCAAGAGCCAAATCACAGCTATCATTATTAGTAACTGGTGTAGAGTAAAGGGAACAGGAAACAGCATTCATGGCCCTAGGGGAGGCGGGGTTCATGGGTGTGCACCTTAGCAGACCCTCCACCGTGCTCCTGTCCCTCATCTCACCAATCACCAACCTTACTTTTCAACACTGCATTTTGCACGCTTCTCCTGTGAGGATTTTTTCTATTTCTGGAGCCTGTTTTACTACTTACAATGAAAGATAAGCACTAGGAAATTAGTGTGCCTGCATCCTTTTTCCTAAAGCTCTTGAAGGATGAGGGACCCTCATGCATGGATGGAATCATGCAAGTATTTGATTAACTCTCCTGTGTAGAATTTTACTAGCAAGATTCAGGTTTGGTACTCAGTGGTGTCTAGCTGGAAAGCACATTCTTGGCTGGTTATATTGTCTCCCTTTCTCTTTTGTTACTTTTCCCTCAGATTCTTAGATTCTGCCTTAATCAGCAGGTGATTTCAATGATAGGATATAAAAAGGCACATCTTTATCCATTGGGTTGAATAAGAACAACTTATTTAGCAGACAAAGTAGTGAAAAGAGCTGTCCACACAGCTTTTTTAAAAAGCAACATTACCACATAGCAAATATACACTGGAGAATAAAGTGTAGATGACAACACTATAGTCACTCAATAGACATTGATTATGTATGATGTGCTACTACAGTAATAGACCAGATGCCAGAAATATAAATCATATAAGGTACTATTCACAACCTTGATGTGTTTGTAGACTATTATGTGAGCTAAATCTACAAGTGGAAAATTGTAATTGATTATTAAACTAATGACTATAATATGCATAGTATATTGAAATGAAGAGGGAAAGAAGATCAGGTGTCATGAAAGATCAAGTAAAGAAAAGCAGAGCTGGCCAGAAGCTAAGGAGTGGAAGATGATAATTCTTTTAAAGTGTTGCAGTCAAGGAAAAGAAACTGGTAGAAAAGGGAGCTCCACTGTGAGCAGGGTGGACAAGTGGGACTTTGCAGTCAAGGGACAGGGTAGGCTAAACAAGCAGAAAGCAAGGTCAGTGACTGAGGGTGGTCAGAGAGCAAGAACGGGAAATTTAGTCCCCCTAAAGACAGATGCAATGTGGATCTAGAGAACTTGGACCACTTGACCAAGTCCAGCCAAGGAGAGAGTCTAGGTGAAGGCCAGTTCAGGAACTGACTTTTACAATTCAGTAGATGTTAACCAGGAAAAGAGAGGGAAAGGAGGGCCGTTGCTTTAAGAAAGGAGGATGGCCTATGTCGCAGAGCGGAAAGGAGCAGGACATATGTAGGAAGTTGGGAGAGGTTCAGTGCTTCTGGAATTTAGATAAAAGAAAAGAAAAAATGTTGAAAAGTGAGGATAGGGCAAGTCATTCCTTACATGCTGGCTCATAGAGTTTATAAGTCTCTTCTTAGGCGAAGACATGTTATTGAAGAAACTAGAATAAGTAAAGGAATTTGCCAGTACTTGTATTGGAGCATATAATAGTACAACAAAATTTGAGAGGAGTTCATTAGTAATCACAACAATAGATTAATAAACAAGACAAATAGCAGAGACTGATTGATAAATTATGTTTGATGATGTGATAATATATGGCCGATTTCTTTAGATGTGTTGGTCTACTGAGCCATCTCTGCAAAAGCAGAATTTAAAGAATTTAAGAAGGACCAAGTATGGGACAGTGCAGGGCAGGACACTGGCCAGAGAGAGCCGTTGTGCAGAGCGCCTGTTCTGGATCCAGTTTGCAGCTCCTGAAGAATGGAAACGAAGGCAGCGTGGCTGGAATGCAGTCTGCATGAGAGGAGTGAGACATGAACTCATATATGAGAAAAGTTTTGGGTCAGGTAGGGTTTTACACGCCACAGTACCGTAGTAGCAGTTTTTATTTTATTCTGAGGTCTGGTAAGGCAGAATAATTGGTCCCCAAAGAGGTTCACATCCGAGGCCCTGTAACCTGTGATATATCATATTAAATGACAGTGGAGAATCAAAATTGCTAATTCATTCATCTGGAAAATTCTCCTGGATTAGCTAGGTGTGCATCTTCAAAAGTGAGAGAGGGAGCAGAAGGGAATAGACAGTGGGAAACGCGACTAAGAAAGGAAAAGGCTGGAAGATGTTATGTTGTTGTTTGAAGTGGAGGAAGGGCAGGGAGCCACACAGTGTGGGTAGATGTATGACTAGAAGTTGGAAAAGGTTTGTATCAGAGCCTCCAGAGAAGAAGACAAACCCTAATGACATCTCAATTCTACTCCGGGAAGACCAGTGTTCAATGTCTTATCCAGAAGAGCAAAATCATAACTTTCATTGTTTAATCCTCTGAATCTGCACTACAACAGTAAGAGCGAACACATACAGGCGACCCTGACAATTGGCAAGCAAGAAGACTGCAGTATTTGCATATGGGCTTGACGGTCTTTCTGAGGTTAACACATTTACAGCCAAATGTGGCGCAAGAACCACAAAACCAAGGTGGTCAGTTCTGAGTCAGCTACAGTGATCTGATGAAAAACGGACTAGGGGTCAAGAATATTCAGAGCATGCATAAAGGGAAGTGAATGGGTTTGGGACAGGTTTTGGAATTAGAAGTGGGATAATTTGCTCATAATTAGATTTGGAGAGGGACACAAAATTAGTTGTCATGGAAAATGAATAAAGCCTTGCCTTGCAGAACTGGGCTGACTGTGATGCTACTTTCAGAGCAAAGAAGACACAAAGGTTAATCTGGGAGGTAGGGAGCAGTTTAGACACCACAGTGTTATTTTACATCTTTATGGAGTTTCAAAGTAGTCAGTTAGATATGTAAATATGAATTTCTTGGAAGAGGATAGATATGTAGGTTTAAAGTTGAAAGTCATAAACCCAGAAGTGTTTTCAAAGTCATGACTATTCAGTCGCCAAGGGAGACTGTTACAAGGGAAAAGGGGGTGCGGGACACAGTCAAAGGCATTCTAAAAACTAAAGTAAGACAGAAGACAAAAGTGAGGAACCTAGAAAGGATGATTAGTGACAAAAAAAGATTAATTTGCATAGTATCACAGAAGATAGGGGAACGAAGAATGTGACTTTAAATACACCTAAGAGGATAACAAAATGAGAAGCACTCATTAGATTTGGCAGGGAGGTTATGAGGGACATTGACAAAGTCATAGTGAAATGGTAGAATAAGAATCAGCTGGGGATTTAGCTCAGTGGTGTAAGCACCTGCCCGGCAGGTGTGAGGTTGTGAGTTCGATCCCTGGCACCAAAAAAAAAAAAAAGGAATCAAACTGAAATGAACTGAGGAAGATCAAGAGATCTGAAAGTGTAGATGGTGATTTCATGGCAATCATTTCAATAAATTTTGCTTTGAACGGAAGTATCATAATGAGAAAATAATTATAGTGAGATATTTTATTAACAAAGTAACTCCTGTTCAACCAAATGTTTAGCACAGTAATTTTCCTCCTCCTTTGTCATTTTGCAACACTGCCCTAACTTGCTTTCTGTTATGACTTAGACCTCATGCATCCCCTCAAAAGTCTTGTTTCCAAAGGTGGAGCTTTGGGAAAATGATGGGTCATGGGGATCTATACTCATCAATGGGTTCACGCATCGATGAGTTTATGGTTGAACTTGTTGCCCTGGCTGGAGGGTGTATCCTTGTCCTGGCTCCTGCTCTCTCCATCTCTACTTCCTGTCTGCCCTGGGGTGGGCATCTTTCCTCCACCAGACCCTTCCACCATACCATTTCTGCCTTGGAGCCAGTGAAGCATGAACTGAATCCCCAAAGTCATGAGGCAAAATAAACCTCTCCTCCTTTGTGCTATGAGTATCAGGTATTTGGTCGCAGTGACAAGAAAGTTGACTAATACACCTTTCATCTGAAGTATATTTATTCCTTATTTATTTACTTATTTATTTCCGGTGACTATTTATTGAGAACCTACCAATGGGAGGCACTGAGGTATTAGCTGGAGAATGGTCACATCATAATTTGATGTCACAAGCATTGAGAAAATATTTAAGATAGAAAAGATACGAATGACATCTAGCATGTAAGAAAATACTTAGGAATTTCCTTTAGGTCATTTTTATATATTAAAATTTTTCATTATTCAAGCCCATAAACTATTAGTAGCTCTGTTAAAAATTGTCTGTGCTCCTCAGTACACTTCATTTTAATGGACTGACTTCATGCCTCTCTTTAAACCACACTGTGCATTTTTATACCAGTGCTGTCTTTGATATAAAAAACACTTTTCTTGGCAGTTCTACTCTTAGAAATAGTAGCCATTGAAATGTAAGGTCTTATTTAATATTTAATATCTTCCAGAAGTCTTGTGAAAAATCAACCGCATAGCCAAAGGGAGCTATTTTTGCTTTGAATTTGTGTATCATTTCTTGTATACTGCTTACGTGGATTTATCATATTGCTTACCTTGCCTCGAGGGAAAGAAGATCATGTTTTTTTGTTTTTTTGTTTTTTTTTTCCACCATACTCTTAAAAGTATTTTTCTAGGATGCTTAAATTTAGCAACTTCTAACAAATATATGTTGAATATGTATTCTAAGTGCCTTATGGAATGATAAGACTGAAACAACACAAAATTCAGTTCTCAATGTACTAAAATTAAATTATTGATTTGGCCCATATCCTAGTTGCTGTATTTACTAGTGGCTATATACAAACATATCCCTTCAAATCTAGCTTAATGGAATAAGATCCTATAAATTCTCCAAGACATTTATTATTGATGTGTTGCTCAGTGAATACTATTTGCTTCTTCTTGGTATTTAGTTGATGGAGCAAACAGGATGAATTCAGGGAGGCTAATTCAGTGTCATTGCTGGCATTGAGTGTTCGTCTTAAAATCTGAAAATCTCTGTTAGATAAGTAAATGCTTCATCAGCACTTTTATCAGTAATTGATTGTTTTAGGCATTGAAATGTGAAAATTACTCTTGAAAGTTAGGGGGGAAATGGAAGATGATTTAAACTGAAATAATTCTGAGTTTCACTTTAGAGAAAATTGTAAAAGATCAGACTTTTCTCAGAGGAGTTATAATACTTCCAGGTTTGAATTTAAGTTATAAATATCTCAGAAACTGCCTTACTCATGGTGCTGCAATTTATTCCCAGTTGTGTCTCTTACTAAAGTGAAAAATGCATGAATCTACCTGAAGATGGTGACAGGAAATGGCTTTGAAAGGTGGCATCTAGTTCTAGGTTGGATCTGGCCTTTATGTGACATAAACTAGCTTTTCATTAATAATTATTATTATTCTTTCTTTCTAAAATGGATTTCAAAGCTTCCATAGCATGTTTCTTTTCAGTAAGAAGAATAACCATCTAGATGAGCAAAAAACATCATTAAGACAAGCAGCAAACATTTCTCCTTTGTAGCATCTGCCAAAGCTTCCAAATCACCATTGATGATATTTTATCAAAATAAAATTTTCTTTACATACCATGACATAAAGTGGAAACCTCATGCATTCTTATTCTGTGTTTTTAAATCCTTAAAATGTATAGTATATATTAAACTGTGTTGCATATTATACACCAAGGAGTCAAATGAGAGAGTTGCAAGAAAGAAATTAAATAATCACAGTCCCAGAAGAAGAGCAGAGAAATTAACTTGAAATCCCTTTAGAATTCCAGATACTCTTTGGAAGAAGAATCAATTAATTACAAAGGAGAAGCATTCCACAGCAGTGAGGCAATGTTTTTTTTGTCTGAACTCACAGGCACTGTCTCTGAGCTGTTTGGTGGTAAATAAAACAGAATCAACAAAGGAAATCTCACTTGCTTTACGGGTAGTTTAATAGACTGTCTTAGCCAGATGACAGAAAAAATCAGACATCTTTATATCATCTTTAAGTATCAAAAATTCACCACTTCAAATATACACTGTTGGCCTCCTTTCTGTATAAAAATTCATTATTTTATTTCCTTGATTTATAAAGTAGAAAATATTTGTTTCATCCTAAAGTTTCCTAAAAGTTCAAATGCAAATGAGCAATAATTACATATCTTGAAGTAAGACATAGAAATTAAACTTTTCAGAGGCCCAATCTGGGAAATGTCAGAATGTGTCCACCATGTTTCACTGTGCTGGTGATTACAGCAATCAGCAGTTGGCTCCTTCTCAAATCCACACGGAAAACATTTAAGACGCTAAGGCTTTGTGGAGGAAGTTTGATGGGGATGACTTTGAAGACACAGGATGACCTATGTAGCCTACAGTGAAAAACTGTTTCCCCAGTTTACAGAGCACACTGCTCCAGCTTCTGGTACCTCCCATTTGTGGTTAAGTGTCCTGCAAAGTCCAGCCCAGAGGAACCTAAAGACATCATACCGAGGGAAGTGGCCGCATGGAGAAGGGCTCATGCTGTGTGATTGCGTTTGTGTGAACCATCTGAAGCAGGCAGACCCCCAGGGACAGAGTGGATTACTAGTTCAGGGCACAGGGTGGGGACTGACTGCTAATGAGCATGGGTTTTCTTCAGGGGAGATGAAAATGTCCTAAAGTTAAATAGCAGTGCTGGCCGTACAACTCTATGAGTGAACTAAAAGCAACATGATTAAACTGTATACTTTAAAAGGGTGAATTTTACAGTATATATGAGCTGTAGTCAATACAATTTTCGTAAAAATCAAGGAAGCAAATTTTGGGTATGGAGGTAATGATTTTAACTTGGTCCTCCATTAGCCAACTAAACTATTCACAGTTAATACTATTAGTTACTTTAAAAGTTGGATTTTATACAGTTTTGCAGAATATGTAGCACTTGCCTATATATTATCTTTCTCAAACCCATATTAATCCTATATCTGAAATAATTATTCTTAGTTTAAAGATTTCAGAGCTTACAGAAATTGAATGATTTGCCTAGCGATAACAGCTCTTGTAAGCTATATCCCTGGTTAGGCATGTGGTCCTCCCTGACATCACAGACCACTGCTTAAGACTTGCTGAAAGCAGCACATGGATGAATAAGAATGAGGCAGGATCCAGTGCAGCGGGATTCTCTGGCTGACGGCTGTCTCCAGAGGACAGCAGGGATGAGGCAGGACGGGAAGCTGTTTGCAATTTATTATTTGATTTCTGTGTTTCCAGGACCACTGTCAAAAGGAACTACCATTCAGAAGAGATAGGATGCTGTTTTATAAAAACATGGAAAAGAGAATCAATTCAGTAAAATTCAAAAGTAAGAATTAAAAAGCACATGGGAAGAGTTGAATTTTCTAGAAACTTTATATATTTAATATTATGAGAGATCTGAAATAAGTTATTTCACTCCTCAGATATTCTTCTGATTCTGTGTGAGAAGCACTTGACCGGTTCTGGCAAAGGAAGTGTGATGAGAAATGAATGCTGACCCTTCAGCACGGGGGCAGCGAGAGCCTGAGGGGCCTCCTTTATCTTGCTGTCCTGCTTTCTCTCTGCCATGGTGACCCTAGACCTTTCCTAGGCCAGATTGTGTATTCCCAAAATGAAGAGGGCCTCCTGCTCATGCTAAACCTGGAGGTGTGACAGAAACCAGCCTTGTCAATGAAGCTATCAAGGCTTGAAGCTTCATTCGTTCTTGCTGAATAGCTGATCCTATCTTTGCTAACTTGAGGTTAAGCATTGAGAGTCTCATTTTTATTATTTTTAATGTGGTACTGATGGCTCAGTTGGCAAAAACAGAGAAATCAGTTAGATGCTCAAAGGATAGCAAGCCGCAATACATGCAAGCAAAACAATGAAACTTTTACTTGATGTAAGGTGGGGAGCAAATTGCCTTGTGTGCTGACTACCATTGGTTGTACTTGGCAAAAGATTAATAACTAAAATGTTATTAGGAAAGAATTAATGAAGTTGTAAGCAAAAATAGAAACATAAACAGTCTCAAATTTATAGGCTTCCCCAATTGCGAAGTATTCCTAGAAATGGGTGAAACTATTTTAGCAATAAAGGTTCCATGAATTTTCTCAGTTGCTACAGATGAGAATCCAACCAAAGTTGTGGTGTTTTCTTTCAAGCTTCATAATTTCAAGGCAGGGTGGGTGGCATGATGGTGAGAAAAATAAATAGAAATATAGCAAATCTGAGTCTCAAAATTGTTTTGATTATGCTTATGCTTATTAACATGTCAGATTAACTGGAAGAAAATAAACTAGAAACGAAAGGCTTGAGAACAATGGTGTTGTTAAAATTCCTTTGAATATTTAAAAAATTAAAATAACCCTTGGAACTTTAATCTTTCTCAAATTGAAACTGGGTTCAGAAAACTTTGCATCTCCCAAAAGGAGCATATTCACCAAATCCCTTTGTGTGTAGCTTAAAAGATATGGGAATGAGAAAACATTCCTAGGAAGACAATCTAGGAGCTAAGGAAAATTATGATCTCAGGCAACTGAACCAAAGAAGAGAATTATGAACAGTTAAGAAGTCTCCAATTACCTAAGCAGGGGAATTTCACACTGTTTGATACATCTTTCATTGTTTCTTGAATAAAAGTTTTATTCTGGCTCTGGCCGTGATCCACCTTTTTTATTTTGAATGTGTCTGGGAAAGCTTACAACTTTGGTTTTTAGTTGGAGCTGATGGAGAGAGCCAAGTGGACAAGTTTCCCAAGGAAATGGGATTTTTCATTTTGTGTCACCAGTGTTTATAGCAGCACAACTCATGGCAGCTAAATCTTGCAAGCAGCCTGCATCTCTATCAGTGGATGAACGGATAGAGAGATGTGGTATTTGTACACAATGGAGTACTAAAGGATAAATGTGGGTCATTTGTAGGAAGATAGACGCACCTCGATCCCATAATATTAAGTGCAATAAAGCAGACACGCATACTTAAATATTACATGGTTTCTCTTATGGGAGGAAACCCAAAATATAGATAAAGAGCAAAATAAAAGATAGATAATAGGAAAAAGAGAGATAGATCTTTTGCGAAAGGGAAGGGGAACCGAGAGATGGAGGAAGAAGGGATGGAATAGAATGAAAAAAATAATTAAGATATATTATGTACAGGTACCAACCCCTCCCCGCAGAGAGTGCAGTCATTAGGGACCACATATGTCTACTAATAAAGTAAAAAGTGGAGAAGAAAATTTTGTGCTAATATCTTCATTGACTTATTAGTTGCTCAGCAGTGTGCTATTTAATTTCCATGTATTCATACAGTCTTTCTTTGATTAATTTTGGAATTCTTCCATTGTGTTCAGAAAATACTTGTTATAATTTTGGTTTTTTAAATATTTGTTGAGACTTGTTTTGGATATTAGCATATGTTCTATGCTGGAGAAGTTTCCATATGCTGTGGAGAGAAACTTGTATTCCTCTGCTGTTGGATGGAATATTTTATTAATGTTTCTTAGGTCCATCTTTTTTTCTGGTGTGCACTCTATCTCATATATTTCTTCGATTTTATATCTGGATGTCCATTCCTGATAAGTGTAGGTCTTGGAATGAGATGAATACATTCTCACCCTTCTTCCTCCAAGTGCCTCAGATGTCATTAAAGATGAGTGGCTTAATAAACTCACAAAATACTTTCTCTATAGTGATTTTCAAAAACAATATTGAAATTTTGTGGGCAAGTTAGAGATGCGCAGATCTCAACTAAATCCATCTCTTTTAAAAAATCCATCTGTTTAACATATCAAAATATAATGAAGCCAGTAGCAGAAACTTCTCAATGAATAAAGCTGGGAACTGCATGCACATTTACAATCTATGGATACCGCAACTCTGGCACAAACTGTTTTACCACTAACATGGGCCATTCATGTCTTGGAGTGTTTATATAAAGTTTAGGTCCTTCGATGCCAGATAATCATTACCAAATCATCTTCTAGACTGTCAGGCACTGCTATGACAAGAGTATGTGTCTTTGATGCTGGTGTTTTTTGCTTTGTGTTTTACAATTGTTTTTTAGTCATAAAAACTGAAATTTCAATCTAAATGTAGTCCCCACCCTTTTTTTGTTCTGTACTGAAAGCTTAGAGCGGTGGGTAAGAGCTCAGAACACCCAAGTGGTTAGAAGACAGGTTTCCCTTCATTTGATAACTTCAGAAAGGTTAAAAAAAATCAACCTATGCTTTATTTAATTACACTATCTATGACACAGAACCTTAAATAAGTTAACATTGTTGAAACAAATCTAAGACACATAAGCAAATAAATAATTTTTTCAAGTTTACAAAACTCATTAGGAAATAATCCTGTAGACTATCTGCTAACTGTAACTACTGCACCTCCATAGAAGCCATGGAAAAAATATCTTACCGTGTTTGATGGATAGATGATGCCCAATCAAATGTTACCTTTTAAGAAATAAATAATAAAATCAAGTAATATGAGATAATTGCTTCTTAGTTGCCAAACAGGAGTATTAGCATAAGCAGTAATATAAACATTAGAATCTCAGAAACAGTTCCTAGACCAAGCTGGCACATGTTTACTTTCTATACTGCAAACTTTAAAAAATTACGGTTATTAGAAAAATTTACATATTAGCACTACAGTTTCTTTTGCACTCTTAAATTAGGGTTTATAGTCCCCTCTCCTCTCTTCTTCCTTCTCAAAAATGAATTTTATCTGATCCTGTAAGAAAAAAATGTAAAGATTATTTTTCCTTTTATATTGGAAATAAAAAAAATTTAAATGAGCATTTTATGTGACCTAAGATATTCTCTTACCCTCCACCCTTTCTCATTCCTCTTCCCTGGCTAATTTTTTTTCCAACTCTTCATCTATATCTTCTTGAAAAAATTAGACAACTTACTATGTTTCTGGAAATCATTCCACTTGCTGTCATTCTAACGTTTCCCAAGGTCAAAGGCAGAGTGGATTTGACCCTACAGTGAAAGGAGGGATTTTCACTACTCTGACAGGAATTTTAACAATTTAAAGCTGAATGACTTAGTTTCTCTGTTTTGTGTTCATTAAAAGTCAACGCCATTATTTCCTATCAATTTCTGCACCCTCTCCAAACACTTCCTGTTCTGATATCTAAATCCCTAAACGCATGGAGATCTTAGTGGGCCCGCTGAGCCAGGTAAGGATGGTTTATCCACAGCCTCAGGGCAGA
This sequence comes from Dasyprocta punctata, assembly GCA_004363535.1. Classification (NCBI taxonomy): domain Eukaryota; kingdom Metazoa; phylum Chordata; class Mammalia; order Rodentia; family Dasyproctidae; genus Dasyprocta; species Dasyprocta punctata. The sequence continues at coordinate 51,327 of RJWM01004089.1, read as the reverse complement.
AGCCTCGGAGGACGGTACAAGGTTTCCGAAGATGGGGACTAGTCCTCCTCAGAAAGCCAGGCTGTCCTCACATTCCCTGGCTGGCAGGATTCTCATCAGAGCCCTGATGAAGCCAGTGCCGACCGTGAGAAGTTTGAAGACCCTTACTGAAGAGCAACACACAACATGCTCTGTTATACAACCTGGGGAAAGCTCCCTGCTCAGGCTCGGCTTTTTCTTTGCATAACGTTGCTTCAGTAACTCTCTGCTCAACTGTCTTTTCTAGGAACTTGTAAAACCAGTCTTGGCTTGAAAAAACTTGAAAGGAACTATAGAGAAAGACTTGTAAAAATATAAAAGCAGCAGCAGATAGATGGAAGAAAAAGGCTTGAAAGAAGTAGCATGGAAAATAGTTTTGTTTCCAAACCTTGTCGTTCTTTCCTCATTGTGTAATTGTCCTGATCGCCTCAGTGTACAAAGTTCCTGCGGAGGAGCTCCTCCTTGGACGAGGAGAAGCTGTGTAGGTGGAACTGCTCGGCAGACAGGGCACTGCAGTGCAGGACCAACACCACACGTGAGCGAAAACAGAGTTAGTCAGAACTGAGTAACTCAAGCGCAGCACAGTCTGTAACAGGTACGTCTTGGAAACAGCCCAAATGCCCATCAACTGATGAATGGATAAAGATGTGCCTTTTTTACACAATGGAGCCATCAAGAAGGATAAAGGAGACATTTCTAGGTGAATGGGTGCGCTTTGAGACTGTACTCTCAAGTGAAATAAATCGGACACACGTGTAAATATCAAGCTGTTTCTCTAGTGTAGGAAACCGAAAGCGTAAATCAGAATCAGAATGTACACTGGGTATTGTGAAATAGGAAGAAAATGTTCAATTGGGAAGGCGGAAAAAGGAAGGAAAGGAAAAGAAAAAAGTGGAAACAAAGCTTTTGTAAATAAGGAAGGCAAAGGGGGTTGAAGGAAGGGGAAGCGAATGAAAAATAAAAAGAGGCTCGAGATACATCATGTGCGGGGACAAAGTCCCTATGGTGAAAGTGATCCTTATGTATATTTAAAATGTACCAATAAACCTAACTGATAAAAAATGAATAGCTCTAAACTCATAAAACCTAACCTGATGATACTGGCTGGAAAATGACATGCTTACTTTTTGACTTGCTCTAGTATTTAGTGGTAAAGTAATTTTTGTAATTCTTTAAATTTTGTGGTGCTTTAATCTGGAGAGAGATATAAACCTTGCTCTCTGAACTCAGTACAACAATTGATAAAACTAAATAATCCACACTGATTACTTCTTTTTTTGGGTTGTTAACAATAAGATTTAATAACTTTGCAGATTCTACACGTGGTTTAAGGTTCATATGAAGATAACCTGAATAAGATTAATAAGTTATTTGAAGTGCTACTTATGTAAAACCTGAAACAAACCCTGGAAGCAAAAACTATGTCTTTTGTCTTCATGTGAAAAATGAAACTTCAATATTATGTCTTGATGTTGGTGGTAAGATAAATTGATCCTAGGTTGATGGTAATGTTTATTGGCTCTTTAATAAGTGATTTTCATCTTTCATTTTTGAAAAATCAAGGTTTAATTTAGCCTTTTATTCTCATTAATTGTGAGCAATCAGTATAAGTTTGCTAATAGAGATTGCAAAGCTATAGAAACACGCAAAGCAATAAAATCCAATAATTTCAGTCATTGGAATTATTAGATTATACCTAATACTAAACAAAAAGGTATGAGATGGAAGAAAAAACATAAAAATAAAGTCACAAAATCAGAAAAGTAAATATGATTATAATACAATTTTGATTGAGTATGGTGGGCAACATCTGTCTCTCAGGACTTTGGGGGGCTGAAGCAAGAAAATGGCAAATTTGAGTCCTAACTGGATAAATTATTTGAAATAAATAAATGGGGTTACCACTCAGTAATAGAGCACACATGGGTTTGATCCTCCTACCACAAAAAATTATAAAAGCAGAACTATCAACATGGAGAGTTACAAATATCAGCACTTGATTATAAACACTTCAAATAACTTATCTGTAAATGAAAGACAAAGAGAGAATGTTTAACCTGGAAGACAGAGAGAAATTACCCACAAAGAGATTCAGATAGACTAGATTATAAATATAAAAAATAAGAGCTAAAGCACATTGCAGTGAAACCTCGGGACCCATATAATCAGAAGATTAAAATAGCATTCAAAATTTTAAAAATCATGCCTACAAAAGACTGTAGGCTGAAAACTGGGTAATCACAGCAACAATAGAAATTATAAAAGGGTCACAGTGGTACCTTGGTTCACAAATTCTTTGATTTGTAAACGCTTTGGTTCACAAACAAAAGTATTTGGCAAAATATTTTTGTTTGCAAACTATGTATTGGATGACAAACACAACTGTGGCCATCTTTCCTGCAAAAGCACAAATGTATCCATCTTTTTGAGAATCAGGATCATGGAACAAATTCGGTTCATGAATAAAGGTAACACTGTGTATCATTTCATCATAGAAGAACAATAACTCTAATGTAGAATTATATATCCAGCAAATGTTAGTGAATACTATGTAGGAAAAATAACTGTAACTTTGAATTATATCTAGAATTCTATATCCAGCAAATGAAAAGAAATAATGAAAACACTAAAAGAACCAAGAGAGTTTACTGACACAGTAAACATCATATAGTACTCCATAAGTATTTACTATTTCTGTTTGTCAGTTAAAACATTTACAACTTGTAAAGACTCACTCAGAATAACAATATTGTAAACATACAAATACTGTTGAAGTTTCTCGTCAGGGTGAAGAACATCCACAGTATAGAAAATGTTGTATCGGTGAAGCATTAAAGACATTTTCTTTTAAATCAACAGCTACACAAAATTCAGTTATAATTTATATTACCTCTAATGTCCACAATTTTCAAGATAATGTCAGAACTCATTAAACTATAAAGAGTTGAAAAAAATGGAAACCAAACTTACAAGATGATTAGTTACACAGTGAGCTAAAGAGAATCTATAGTTAAACCACTAGGAATAATGGCTTCAGCCTAGTAGCTAAGAAAAAGAAAAACATGTAAAAAGACTGGATCTGAAAATTTACATGCTATCAATCACCAATCAAATTATAATAGGAAGAAGAAACTTCTGAGAACAAGCCTAGTAAAATATTTGAAAGAAAATTCTAAGATTTTAAGGGATCTAAGTAAAAAGAGAGCTATATCATGCTCATTAATACAATATAATATCACAAAGATATTCATCTCCCCTGTTAATGTACCCATTAAGTACAAAATCATCAACCTTACTAAAGGTTATGTGTGTGTACGTGTGCCTGTGTGTGTAATTTTAAAAGCTAATTGCAACATTTTTATGGAAGCATAGAAGAGAAAGGAACAGATGAAAACCAAAACATTTCCAAAGTAGAAATTTTCCTTTAAAATATTAAAGTTTTGTACGCATTTATGATAAATAAAATGCTATGGAATTAATTCAGGTCCAGATTGACAAGGGCAGCTGAGTAGAGAGATACAAAAACCAATCAATTTATCACAGTAGAAAATTCTCCTTGATTAGCCCCTATCCCATGTCTAGTGTGTAGATGTGTGCTTGACAAATAGTAAGTGATTGGTCGACATGCGTTGAATAGATTTTACGGGACTCATGGTACATATAGCATTCCTGAAAATTGGGGAAAAAGTGCAGTTCTGCCATGAATTATCCTGGGATGATTGGGGGCTTTTATAAAATGATTTCCTTACCAAGTACTACATAAGAAATAGATTCAAGATTTATCAGATATTTAAAATTGAAAAGAAAAATGTTACAATCTTGGATTGTAAAATATGGAAAATATAGACAAGACCTTAGTAAATACTGTAAAAAGATATAACATGTCCAAAACTTTAAAAATTGAAATGGTTGAGCATATTGAATTTAAGAAATTCTATTCAAGCAAAAAAAAAAAAAAAGAAAGAAAGAAAAGGAATTCTATTCAACACAAAGCACTGTATAACAAGGTAATTAGACTAAAAACTGGGAAAAATATCTGAAACACATGCAACTGAGAAAATAATTATACAAGAACTCTCACAAATCAGTAAGAAAATGTATGTCAATATTAAAATAGACAAATTATATTCATTGGCAATATTTATGAAACGCCTAACTGGTAAGTAATCATGAACACTTGTGTATCCTCTTTTTAATAGAAGAATAAATCTTTGACATCATGATGATATATCATGTTATTTGCACCCATCAGACTGACAAAAACTATGGCAATGCAAACTTCGGCTAGGAAATGGCTTGATGAGAACTTCCGTATGATATTATTAGGGGCGTATATCAGTAAAATTTTTTTGGAAAATAACTTTTCTGCCTTTTAAAATGAACATTCTCATTCTCTGTAACACAGGTTTCCCTTCTGGGTGTGCACCATAGATCACCTTTGCGTGTGTGTACCAGAGGACTGTCCAAGAATATGTACAACCCTGTTACTCTCTAATAATAACTTAAACAAGTCACATGTGTATGAACATAAAATGAATAAATAACCTGTAAAATACTTTTGATAACAATGAAATTAAACAAACTGCAGGCTTATGCAATGACATGAATTAATTTTAAAAGCCTGCTGAATGCATTATCCTTAGATACTTTTTTAGAGCAATTAAATGGCAAGTACAGCTTTCAGACAAGTGTTAGCTACACTGGAAAGAAAGACGGATGGGTTGAGAGGACACATTGAATGAGGCCATGCTGTTGCCAGGCTGCACTCATGAGTAAGTGGATCAGCGCACTCACAAGTGTTGTTTTTATTATGCTTCCTAGCCAACTTTCAAATATATAGCAAATGTGTAATTAAAGCTGCTTTAGTATACTCAAATTACCACACAAGGACAAAAATTAAAGTGATCTGATAGTAACTACACTCTTTTTTTATTTAAGAGAAAATGAACACAGAAGAGAGAAACAAAAAGCAAAAAAGACATACAAACAACAACAAATCTGATATAACATTACAGGTTTGCACAATAAGATGGTTGAAATTTGACAGTAGTTGCAATATTGCGTATGGTGACCTTCAAAGGGGTTCTTCAGATTAACAGATATAGACAGTAAAACTGATCTAATCATGAGTATTAACTGTTCTTTTTCAATAGCTAATGTATTTAGTAATATAGTCATTTTAACTGTCCTATGTATACCTATTTATAAATTTATGTCTTTTTCCTTTTCCCTTCCTTCCTTCCTCCTTTCCCCTTAGAGTACCTCTTGTTGTCATTAAAGTAACTGCCCATATCATCAGGCCTGATATAATCAAACAAAATAGTTCAGAATAAAACCAATAAAGAATAAAAGAATGGTCACAGAAAAGAGAAACAAAAAGTTAAAGGAGCCAACAAACAACAACATATCCGATACTGTAACATTATAGGTTTACAAACTGAGATGATTGGGATTTTACAGTGGTTGTAACATTGTATATCATTATCTTTAAGGGGGTTGCTCAGATTGACAGATATAGACATGTAAAATTGATCTAATCATATGAGTATCAACTGTTCTCTCTCACCAGTTAATCATTTAGTAGTATAGTCTTTTAAACCATCTTATGCATACCCTCATATATCTCTATGTCTTTTTCCTTTTCCCTTTCTTCCTTCCTCCTTTCCCCTTGTAATACCTATTATTGGCTTCAAAATAATTGCCCTTACCATCGGGCCTAATATAATCGAACAAAATAGTACTGAATAAAACCAATAACAAATAAAACAAAGGAAGTAATACATAGTAATGCAACATTGATTTCTATAATACCTCATATTATCTTCTAGGCAGTTGCCTATATCGTCTGTTATAATACAATCAAACAAACCAAAATAGGTTAAGATCCCTCAAAACAGAACAGTGAAAGCAATACCAGGTTTCAAAACAAGGTGATTGAATATCAATAAAGACTATCCTAATATATTTTGTTATCTTTAAAATAGCTGTCTTTGTCATCGTATATAATAAAGTTAAGCAGGTCGAGGTAGAATACGATTAAACTAAACAGCTCATTGAAAACAATACTGGACTCAAATTCCGATGGTGGATTATTCATTTGTCTGCCCCACTCGGTGATATCCCTCTACCGCTGTTTCTGGAGCTGTGGACTTTTTTATCTCTCTCTAGAATGTCCTTCAGTATTCTTTGTAGGGTTGGCTTGGTTGTCATAAATTCCTTTAGTTGTTCTTTGTCGTGGAAATATCTTGTTTCTCTGTTGATTTTGAAAGATAGTTTTGCAGGGTACATCAATCTGGGTTGGAAGTTATTTTCTTTCAGGGCTTGAAATACTTCACTCCAAGCTCTTCTTGACCTGGTGGTTTGTGTTGAGAGGTCTGTTGTGATTCTGATGGGTTTTCCTTTCTAGGTGATCTGGTTTTTTTTGTACATTCTTAACAGTTTTGCACGTCAATGTCTGTATGGTTATGTTTTCTTATTCCAACTGTGTGATTAAAGTAATTGCTTTTGTGTACTGTTTTGCAGAAGAAATTTCATCTCAATAAATTACTGCAAGTAACAATAATAAAATTAAATGTATATCAAGGTAATGATGTGCTCCCATTTATCACCTAAAAATTACCTGTGTTTACACCTTAATTATTTTCTTTTGAGACAAATGTCTTGATAATTGGGCATTAGTCAATTAGTAAGAAAGTTTAACATGAAGAAACAAATGATCATCTTTATAGGCCTGTTCAAATGAAGTAAGTTTTTTAAATAGTCTCATTTATGAGGCGCACTGTAATGAAGGCTCTCAAAATGTCATGTTTTGGCCTTCAGGATATTATAATTTATTTACCCTGAAAATATGATTGAAAACAACTTAATTCTAATTCAAATGTAAAAGAAAGATAAATGGAAACATTGTTGCATTCCAGAGACATTAACCCAAATTTCTAAAAATGGACAACTGTAAACAATACTAACATTAAATCATTGTAAAAACACTGTCCATCTTAGGCTTCTAAATATTTTAACCTCTGTGCTTTTCATCCATAAACTTCTGCAGTCCTTTAAAATATCCCTTTTTCCAGTGTCCTCTAGTTGCTTTGTTCACTAAGAACACAGCTAAACATGCACTGATATGATGATTGACTATGATGCTAAAGACACACCTTGAGCTTTTTCCTTGACACCGGGACACAGTACATGCAGCGCTCATTTCCATGCTTTACTCTACATCCCTCGCCCTGCCCTGCACCTCATAATACTGCTTCCCACTGCGAAGATCCAGGGCCCTCTGGTCTCAGGGATGAGCAGTCTCTAAACATAAAATCCAATAAAAATTACTATAGGGCCGATGCTGTGAATTTAATAAAAATAATTAAAGAGCAATGGAAAGAAGAAAAGATGACCACCAGGTTTTGATTTAGGCATTTAAGAGGGAGAGCATGTGAAAATAGGTGAAAGGGAAGTCAGTGGGAAATCATTAATTCAATTTGTGTATGAACTAGCTCTAAGGTAAACTGAAAGGTGGCATCTGAGCTGAAAGGTACACTTCATTGTAGAGATACTTAGGATAGGTACATGGGTGTCTAGTCACAGTTATAGGTGTGATGAGCTTTCCTGAGGAGACATTTCAAACCAAGAAGAGGCTTGAAGAGAATTATAATCAGTACAAATGAAGAGTTAGAGTAAATGGTTGGCTCCTGACTTCTACCATACAGAGAATTCAATTTTGCATGTCTAGAGTGAAATCTATTGACTTGAATTTTTACCCAATGGATATCCTCTGAACTACATTTTAAAACAGCCCGAAAAAGAAAGAACTATGCTGATGTTGCCTGGTGTTTTTGTTTTTTTGCATTATCCACTTTATTTCCAAAATAATTTCATGTGTCTTCATTACACAAATAAGGGAACTCTGAATGAAGATGAAGGCACATCTGAGATTGCAAGCATTTTTAACTGTGAAAGGGTGCACTTAAATAAAACTGTATTTACTACAGACAGGAAGATTGCTAATTTTGTTAACTCAGGATAATTATTTATAACTAAAACAATGCTGCAAAAATGTAAATTCCTCAATTCTGCAAAAAAAGAATATACATAAATTAAGAGAAAATCATGTCACCAGTAAGAGGTTAACCTTTTCACATCCTTACAAGCTTTGGTTTTCTGACTGAAAAGAATATATGTCCACAGTGGTCATACTTGTGATGTTAATACTATGTGAGAAACAGAATAACAAGCCACAGCAAGAACTGAAATCATAGCCAAGCAATAAGAAATCATGATGAGAGTAAGACATTAACTGTGACTGGATAGAATATGCTAGACTTCGCATTTTCCTAAAAGTGATTTTGAAATCTAGCGTATTTTAGAAAAGTCTTTGATTGAGGCATTTGAAATTACAAAGGACATTTTTTTGTGTGTAACCTTGTCCAATAATAAGATGAGGACATAGAGATACTTGATAAAAATAAGAGGCAGTAAATTCAGAACAAATTGAGGTAAATAATGCCTTATGAATGTGTATAGTCAACCTGTGAAATTCATTGCCTGAAGAGGTCACTGGGTCAAACACTATGGCAGAATTAAAAAAAAAAATGAACAGCTGGATAATTTTACAACCACTATCAGCTCTAGGAGCTTTTGCTCAGTGAGCAGAGCTAATGGTAAGGGTAATCAAATCCCTTGTTTCAGGATGTAAGTGACTGGAGGGGTGGGGGTGGGTTGTCCAATCGCATGCCTTATTGTTGTCCTCTGGACATTTCTCATAAATGCCCACCTTCAGGGAGGGGCAGTGCTGGGCACCAGCTGGGTGGTCAGCACGTTATGCTGATACTGGCAGATGGCTGTGTTCTTTCACCTTCTCCTTCACCCAGGGTCAGCCCTGTGAGGGGAGAGCAGGGATCATGCTCACGTGGGATACAGCACATTCCATAATGCTAATTGAGATAATAAGTGGTTTATGACACCAGTGCCTGCCTTTCAATGTCACTCTCGAAAACAAAGCAGTTAGAAAGTTGGAGGCCAGAGCTTGACGCTACCGCTTTTTGGTATAGTATCAGGCAAAATGGCATTAGTGACATCATCATCTTACCAGTTCGTTCCGTCATATGTTAACAACTACTCGTCACTGAGGTTTAAATGTGTATTCCACTTTAAAAATAATACTGAGTAAATTAGTAGACTATGCTACCTTTGACCTCTAATCAGTCACAAGCCACATTTTAAAATTTTTAATTAAGGTCAACATTAAAATTTTATTTTTGCTTTTTTTCCCAAATGGAAATATTTTACAGAAAAATAAATATAAAACTACTTGTAACCTTAAAATCCAAGATAAATTCAGCATCATATATATAAATACACATATAAATACATTTATATATTTTGATAGTTTGATTATACAAAATTGAGATCATGCCTACACACTAATCTGTAAATTATCTTTTTGATAACCATTAATTACAAAAATTTTATGTAATATTACATTAAAGGCTATATTTCATATGCACATTCTACAATTTATTTTATCAATTTCTTCTTTGGATGTTTAGGTTGGTTATAATTTTTCACTATCATATCTGTAAGTAGATTTTGAAAATTGGTTTTTGAGAGTTCAATGTAAAAACACACAATTTTTAGCCTTTAGTCTCCTTGCTAATTATTTTCCAGAAAAACGCATCATTTTACATACTGATCATCACCATAATTTCCTTGTACACGTATGTGTAAAAGTATGTATAAATATATGTGCATATATATATAATCTTTATTAGTATGATTAGTAAAAAACAGGGAAGGGGACGTCAGTAATTCCATTTTCATCTTTTTTATCTTGCATTAACAGTTCAAGTGTTTTTTTTCAAAAATTTATGAGTTATTAAAAAACGATAATTGTATTTTGGACTCTGGTATATGTTACTCTAGAGAATGTTTCACGTGCTGATGAAGAGACCTGTGTGTTGGAGTTGATAGAAGAACATTTCTCTAAATACCTGTTAGGTCCAGTGGGTTCATAATATAGTATTCTGATGTCTCTTGATGCTTGCCCAGATAATCTCTATTTTGATGAAACTTTTTCAAACAAACAGTGTGGATTCTATTACTGTATGTGCAATTTCAATTTATAAATTCATACTAATTTTCTGGAGTCAGAAGCAGTCAGATTATAAAACCACATGTTGGGAACCCAGTTGATTATTTTGTTGTTGTTATTGCTGTTTTTAGGAGTGAAAACTCTCCCATGTGATTCATGAGATATCAGCCTTTAGATGTGACTCTTTGTATATCCATGGCATTTCAGTAAAACATGAGCATGGCTACAATTGTATTTCTATTCTTGGAGAACTTCTTATCTTTGAGATGCATTCATTTATTAATTTTTAGCTGTGTTCTCATTGGAAAGCATTTTGCTCCTAGGTGCTGTTTCTGTAGCAGAAATTGAATCATGTGGTTTGGTAAGAAAAAAAGAGAAAATAGAAGGGTTTTTTTTCCCTTTACCCCCTGTAATATACACAAAGATGAGTTTAAATATACAGGAAGTTACTGTTGGTAAGTGTTAGGCATTCCACAAAATGCTTATCAGGAAAATGGGTCATTAGCTATTTGCCATGTTAGTATTGAAGTGTCTGAGGTAAAGAGAAAAAAAAGTGTAATATTTTGCAACTTATCTTGAAAATTCCACATATAAAATGTTATTTATACCTATTTTCTGTTAAATAAGTTTGGATTGTTCAGTGAAACTCACTTTATCAGTTTCAACAGAAATTCTCTTGATTTCTCCAAAATAACACTAGGTTATATTTGCTTCAATAAAGTGTTTCCACAGAAGCTCTGTGTTAGCTCTCCACTTGTTGTGACACAAGACTGAAAACCTATACCTTAAGGAGGAGTGGTTTAATTCAGCTCATAGTTTCAGGGGATTCAGTCCATAGTCAACTAGATCCAAGGTAAGAACATCGTGGTGGAAGGCTTGGAGGAGCATGGCTACTTAGTTCATGGTGCTTGGGAAGCAGAGGAGAGAAACAGCCCCCAAGAGGAATGGGTGAAGAATATGATATAGACCTTAAGGTACACATTTAGACACACCCAGAATGTGCTCTCCTAATTCTCTGGGCACCTGGTTTCCAGCCAAATGAGTTGACACAATAAAGCTTAGTCATCACAAATATCACTATACTGGAGGTATGAATCTGTTTCTTTGAACTTTGTATCTAGCATATGTAAAAGTCTACAATCTAGTTTTTAATTTCTTGGTAATCTAGAGAAAAAAGGGAATTATTTGAAAATTTACAATATGTATTTTTTCTAACTTAATATTCATTAAACAAAATTCAATTTCATTTAAGTCTACATACTCATTGCTAATGCAGATTTTACATACCATCAGAAACATTTTGATTAATAACCAAAATCTTCAAGCAGTATTTTTAGTAAATAAATTAAGATGTGAGTAAGCAGGATCCACAATTTCAGACCAAAATGAAAAGAAGACAAAAATGAAAATCATTTGTGATATGGTGGTTTTTACTCAGATGTTTCTTAAAATTCATTGACCTTGATTTTCCTTAAGTTACTTCTAATTTCACCAAAAATTCCTATGGTTAGTAAGCAACTCTAGAAGAGAACTATGGAGGTGATGTCTAAAAGTAAAAGATTTGCAAGAACCCCAAACATCTAGAGGTTAGAGCAGAAATAACGCTAGGGAAGAGCATGCTTATTTTATTACTTAGCATGTAGATGTGAACTAAATATAGTTTCCATTTTGTTTTGTATTTTATGATGCTGCATAAATTGCATTGACATTTGTGGAGATACAAAGTCAACTACATGTGTGTTGTAGTCAGGGGTTACAGGGAGAACAACTGCATACAGGACACAGAATTTATAATACTGTTTAATAATAGTCACCCAGAATTGAACACAAGAAAGTGCAGGAAAATCTATCTACAACACTAAGACCCAGGATATTTAGCCGAGGGCCTGAATCCCACAGCAATGTCTTGCAAGAGTCCCTCTAGAGACCCAAAACACATGACAATGCCTCCCACAATTCCAACTGGGAATGTAAGAGCCCACAATAAGGACTCAAACCAGTCTATTTACGGTTCTGTGCCGGGATGGCCAAAGGTCAGCGGTGGAACTAGAAAGTCTATGCCAGCGGGGTGAAGGAGGTGTGCAGTGGGTTGAGGGCTCTACATGGGAGCCAAAAAGTCACGCACAAAATAAGAAGCTGGGGCTGCCCTGAAGAGTACCACAGCCATCCTCAGCAGCAACGAGGTCCTGCGCTCCTCCTTCGATGAGAACAGTTGAGCACAGGTCAGGAAGCCCAGCACGACAAGCTTCTCCAGCACACAGCCTCCCCTCCGGAGCCAGGAAGCGATGCACAAAGTGAGGAGCAGAGCTCCCCTAAGGTGAACCACAGCCACTCTCACCGATGAGGTCCCAAGCTCCTCCGACGATGATGGTCGAATCCATATTGGGGAAGCCAGCATGACAAGCACCTCCAGGAGAAACATTGGCTCGAAACAGCAACTCTTGAAAGAACCCACAATGCCTCCTTCTTCTTCTCCACATCTCTATTTGTGCTGGCAACTTCCTTCAGGTGGAGCATCTTTACTCAACACCTGCTGAATTAATTTAGCTGGTGCTAAGTTGACCACCAGTTTGTAATCCATAACAATGTGCTTTATAATGAATTTCTATCTCTCTATTATTTCCATAGTTTTTTTATTTTAGTAACAAAATCAGCACCAGTACCACCATTATGACAAACCCCAGTAGCACAACTCACTGGGAGTGATAACAACATGCTGCTCAGGTGACCGTTCTGTTCCAGGCAGCCCGGCCATGACTAATCACATCAATTTGGGAGGACAGAAGAAATGGATGCACTACTGACTTATTCTTCAATGGGAAACGGACAGTTCTGTGATGCACCATCTCCATTCACTCATGAGATTCTTACTGAGGGCCACTTAAATAACAGGGCTTGGAGATGCATACGTGAGCAGGGTATGTGTTCTCTTCACTCATTGATCTTACACTGCAACCACCGAAAGACATTTGAAGCAGCTGTGTACATGAACTAAGCATCTTTATTAAACTGTAGTACAGCCCTGAGGGAGAAGCAGAGCATGTTTTTGACAATGCACTCATCTAGGTCGAGTAGTAGGTGGTGCAATGTGAATAAGGCAGGGCTGTTCCAGGGGAGGACTATTTACTACCAAACAATGAAGGAAGAAGATCTAAGTGCAGAAAGGGTGAGGAGCAACCAGGATCTGAGGAAAGAGCGTGAAGAAGGGTCAGGGAGGCTGGCGGAACCCAAAGATGTTCATGATGCTGGTGCCCACAATGCAGAAAGCATAGTGATGGGAGGGGTCTGCTTGATAGTTACACTGTACAGTATTCATGTGGAGTTACAGTAATCCAAGAGTCAAGGAGGGCTTAATCTTTGATTTAAAAACCCCTAGTGCCAGCAGTCACCTTACAAGAAAAAGAGCTCTGCTATTAATGAATTGTTTGCACAAAACCATTATTTTCCTCTTAAGCCCACTTACATTTTAGTCCTGGCTGAGCTGGTACTGAATCCAGAACAGCATAAAAGAAAATTTAGATAACAACTGCATTGCTTTTGTCAGAGTAGGCTTAGGTAAACTATTTGAAGGAAACTTGAAAATGTGCCTTTTGCACAGTTAAGTTTTTTTAATAATACAAATAATTAAAATTGAGATCTAAAACCCTCTGCAAGAAGGAAAGGCATCTAGGAGCAGCATGACAATCACCGTGTGTAGAAATAGTATCAGTAAGTGAAGGGTAACTTGAAGAAATGTAGTTATTTAAATCTAGATGCGTCAGTAGGCTTTAAGATTTCAGTGGGTTTTTTCCCTCACTAAAGAATATTTAAGTGATGAAAGTAGAAAATGGATCTCGCCACAGAGCTAGCTGTAACGTTATTTACAGCCTGGGAATATAATGGCTAATTACATAAATCTATCCTGCCAACCAAAATGTGCTCAAGCTCTTATTTCGTCCTAGTTAGGTATTATGCCAAGTAAATCTAAAACTTTTTTTTTTAGTATTGGCACTGGACAAGAAAAGGAACATACAAAAACACTGATTCATTCAAAAATACTGATTGCCTATCATATATTGATCACTTCTAGATGGTTTAAGATATAAAGTTTCTACCTCTAAGATATTTTGGAGAATTATATCCAAATTGTAATTGTTGCAGTATGAAATTGGATAACCTGGATCAAAATAAAGAAAACACAATTGGAATGGAAAATGAGATAGAGAAACCTCACAGATAAGACGGTGTTCAAACACCATTAGACAATGAACCTAAAATGATTCATGTGGAAACTAGGTCACAGAAGCTGACTTTATCCACTGTCCCATGCCTGGCTGTGTGCTGGCTGCATGGTTTATGGGCATCTTCCCATTCATTCATTCATTGTAAGAATCCTGTGAAACGGCATTGCTATCCTCTCTTTACTGATCAAGAAATTCAGACTCAAAAAATAAAAACACTTTGCTCTCGGTCATAACTGGTAAATCTGGATTAAAATATGTCTTACAATAAAGTTTGCCTATTATTTATTTTGCATTTCTAGTGGAAGGTCCAATGAAAACAGATACACAAAGTTCAAAGCCTGTCCTAAAAGACCAGGCATTCATTTGGCAAGGTAGAGTCATAAACAATCAGAGCAACTTACAGCTGGAGACAGAAGCTCAGGTTAAACGCTGAGAGATCGTAGAACGCCATGCCAGGGAACTGAACTGCATTTGATAGATTGTGGAGGAAATTAAAAACTCTCTGATTAGAAGAGTGATATGACGAACGCTGCACATATCGGGATCAGTCTAGGCAAGTCTGAAAAGCGTAGGAAAGCCAAGCGAGTAAGAGTGAAGATCATTCCAACAGTCTGGGAGAAGGGTACCCAGAGGGTGGATGACAGAAAAGGGAAGATAAAAATATAGATGAGAGACAAGAGGAAAATAAAATAAAGAAATGGAAGAGAGAAGTTTTGAAAGGTTTTGAATTTAGGAATCCATTTTTTTTTTTTTTAATGTTTGGGGAGACACTGAAGGTTTCTAAACAAAAAGTAAATAAATAAAAATAAAAATAAGAAAAGAAAAGGAAGAAAAAAGAAAAGAAAGAAAGAAAATAATAATACAGGGCTTTCTCTTCCATCTGCTGGGACTGGATTTACCGGAGTCCACCTTGGCCGAGGGGGAGGCGTCCAGGGCTGCACGGGCCAGGCTGTGCCGGGGCCTCATTACTGGTCCAGCCGCTGCCTCCCATCTTCAGATGGAGCTGCTTGTCTCGTCCATCATTCCTGTGACAGCCCAGGGATGATCTACTACCGCAAGCGCTGGAACCCTGATGATGTGGACGGCAGTAATAACACAGCCCAGTCAGGGGAGGAAAAGACAGTGCGTTTTTTTTTCTTAAAGATAAACTGGACAGGTAGAAAGGGAGAAAGTGAACTAAGAAATTCAACATTACCTTTTCAAAGATCCAAAATAACCACTGCAATATTGGCCAGGGTCAGTGTGATAAAACAGAGCTTGGAGAAACAGAATGCTCTGGGTAATGCTGCAATTCATTCCAGGCATGACAGATGTAGAAATCAATTTTAAGATTAAAAAATTGAATTGGTAATTTTGGACCCACACTGTGATTGAATTATGTGGATCTTAGATGTTAATTTGAGACTCATGTCTATCAAGTAAAACCCTCGGGTATGTATGAACATCATTTAAACTTATAGTTGAATAAAAGAAAAGATGCTGAATCTGCCTTGGCAAAACAATTGTTCTAAAAATAATCTGCCTTTTCTTTTTCATTTTTCAGACTGGGAGAAAATTTAGAAGTCCTGATTGTTTAGAATTGATGAATTATTAATACACCATTCAAATTGAATACTAGTCAGGAAAATTGGTAAGGTGCTAGATCTCCATTTTTGAAATTTGAAATTTAACAAAAATCAGATCAATATTTTAGAATAAAGGCTTTGCACTTTAATTCAGCCTCCCTAGGTACTCCTAAGTAGATTCAGTCTTTCCTGTAGCTAAACATCTTGGATTTCTTAATTTCCAGATTTACTGCTGTGGTGTATAAAGACTTTCTATTTCCTCCCCATACACAGATCGATTCCCCTTGGGTGCTGGTGTCTTAATCATATAATCATTTGGGCTGGAAAGACCTATGTGGGCGCTAATCTATTCCCGTGAATCACAGCAGGATTGATTTTATTATTACTAAGTCATTCCCGATCGATGGGTGTGCAGAGTCAGCCTTGAATCTCTCCAGCGATGGCGATTCCACAGGCTCCCCTGGCAGCTGGCGCTATTCCCAAACATTCATATCATTATAAACTTAGTCCTTATATTTAACCTAAATTTTCCCTTCTGGAATTGAAGCCTATTACTTCTTGTTCGGTCCTGATTGACTAATAAGAATCGGTCCCTCTTCTCTTTATAACATCCTTTAATGAATCTGCAGGCAGTTATGTTTCCCTCCAGTCTTCTTCTTTCCAGATGGAACATGCCCATTTGCCTGAACCTTTCCACACAGGTCTTATTTTCCAAACCCTTTGTCATCTTTGTTGCTCTCTTCTGAACTCTCTCTGTTCTATGGCTCTTTTGAAATGTGATGCCACAACTTAGATGCAGCATTTCACTAGAGGCCAAAATTATAGAAGTGAAAGCAGAAATACAACCCTGGTGTTCTGAATGGCACCTAACTTATATTAATGACTTCACCGCCACTTACCAGAATCAGCAGCAATGGAATGAGTAGGAGTAGAACCTTACCAGGGTCCTGCTCATTACACAAACTAGGCAGTGGGAAGTTTGTTAATACTGGCTCGCATGAATCCTTGAAGCGGTCATTGATGGCAGGAGTATTGTGTCACAGTTGTGGCATCCTGGAGTCTCTGAATTCAGATTCTTTTCAGTGTCCAACTATTCTTCCACCCTCCACAGCAGCAATGATCAGCAACCAAAATAGATGCTCAATAAATTGAAGTTCTTAATTATAATTCAGTTTTAGAATGTTTATTAGTTCTTTGTCAGCACAAAGAGACAGAAAAGAAAGTATATATGCAAGTGGTCAAAAATGTCAAAACATTATTTGTGGTGGCACATGCCTTTAATCCCAGCACTCGGCAGGCTGAGGTAGGAGGAACGTTGTGAGTTCGAGGCCGGCTTGGGCTACAACATGAGTGCAAGGCCGGCCTGAGCTACACTGTACGACCCTGCCTCAAAAAACTAGGGCCAGGATTTTGGCTCAGTGGCTTAAGCACCTGTCTGGCAGGCACAAGGTTGTGAGTTCAATCCCCGGTGCCACAAAAAAAAAAAAAAAAAAAAAAAGACAAACCAGTTTTAAGCTTTCTGTTTTCAATGAACTATTTGTGCACCACCTAGATGTGACCTTAAGAAAATCACAATTCCTTGTTTGATAATTTGTGCCAAACATTGTTTTATAAAACAACAAAAGTCACAGAATCCAAGAGTGCTATGTTTGGGAAAACTTGTAAAAATATAACCTTTAGTAAACATTTCTCAAAAGCTAGAATGCAAAGAAATAATAGCCAATCATTCAAGATTAACACAAGACTGATCTATTTTTATTAATTAATTTAACAAAAATGTAATTGTACCCCTATTAAATGCCAGGCAAATATCTTTTTTTTTTTTTTTTTTTTTGCAGTACCGGGGATTGAACTCACAACCTCGTACCTGCCAGGACAGGCGCTTAAGGCACTGAGCCAAACTCCTGGCCCGGGTTTTTTTGAGGCAGGGTTGCACTATGTAGCTCAGGCCGGCCTTGTGCTCGCGTTGTAGCCCAAGCCGGCCTCGAACCCACAACGCTCCGCCTACCTCAGCCTCCCGAGTGCTGGGATTAAAGGCGTGCGCCACCACGCCCGGCTCAAGGCAAATATCTTAATATAGGAAATATAAGTCAAATATGAAGGCTGTCTTAGTCTTAAATGGCCTTATTTGAAGTCATAAGCCAGACTCCAACTCTCATAATTTCTTTCCTGGTGCATAAGCCTGCTTCTCATTGTTCCCAAGACATTCCCTGGAATGCATAGCTAACATTCAGTTGTCAAATAAGGATTCCCTCACTGGTATCTAAAGATACGAGAAAGAAAAGGGCAGTAGGACTCTAAGAGCTGACTGTGTGTCACCACTGTGACCAAGAAACTCTTTTTCTGGGGCAATCGTTCAGTCTTGCTGCAGATTTAGCACTGTGCTTATAGAATCATGTAATTTAGCATGTCTCCAAAGTCTCAGGAGGGTGTTCTGTAATGTATGCTCCATAGCTAAATCCTCCATTAGAAAGCTCTATTCTTTTAAATGAATATGGGATGAAAGGAGAAAAACTATCCTATAAAATTTAATGAGCTCAGAGATTTTGCCAAAATACAAGTCATGATCTGGTGTTTAGCACAGCAACCAAAATTCTGCATTTCTAAAAAGTTTCTAAGTGGTGATTATGTTGCTGGTGCTTAGGCCACTTGTAAAGCATCAAGGTTCAAGAGAGAGCTGCTTGAAGCTATAGTTAGCAGGACTGGAGCCCAGCAGCAGAAGTGTCAACACTGAGAAAGAGCAGCTAGAAGAACACACAGCCTTCATAGCCTCCGGTTACTTGGCATCTTTTCTTCTCTTCTCAGCTTCTCTTGTACACAGTTTCAAAAAGTGCATAAATACAGGGCACAAATTAAAGTAATTTTTCTTACCTTTGCCACAAGAGAAGATTAAAATGACTGAGTATTCTTTCCTTAGCCATGCCCAGCATGACAAAGCTTGATTTCATGATTTGCTTTATAACATTAGGGTCATTTTCATACAGTTCATGGAGGGGATATTTATTCATTTATATTAACATAAATGTATTTATGTTTTCATTTTAAAGAGAAAATAAAACAAAATTCCAAAACATGACAATTAGGGGGAAACAATGGTATATATATTGTGGATTGTTATCCTCAGATCAGTTACTCAGAATACAAGACATCTGCATTTAATCGTCCAAACAATACTAGCACAAATCTTTCTCTTCAATGAGCTCAGAGAAATCAGTAGTATAATTATCTTAACTATCTTTTATATATGTGGTTTCTTTCAGCTTCTCACACTGGTGAGACAATGCAATGTTTACACATGTATGTCTGATTTATCTCACTAACGAGAATGGTCTCAAGTTGCATCCATTTACCAATAAGAGTCTCAAGTTTATCCTTCTTCATGGCTGAGTAGTACTCTATCGTATAAAAATACCACATCTTTTATATCCATTCCTCAGTTGATGGGCATTTGGGTTGTTTCTGAGACCTAGCTATTATGAATTATGCTGCTATAAACTTGGGTACACATGATGTTTTTAATTCTTCTGGAAATATACCCAGTAGGGGATTGGTTGGGTCAAATGGGACCTCCAATCCTAGTTTTCTGAAGAATCTTCACACTGATTTCCATAATAATTGCACCAGTCTAAAGTCCTACCAACAGTGGAGAAGGGTTCCTTTTTCCCCCACAGCCCCTTCAGCATTTGTTATTGGTTGATTTCTTAATAATAGCCATTCTTCCCAGGGTGAGGTGAAATCTCAGTGGTTCTTTTAATCTGTATTTCTCAAATGACCAGTGATGCTAAACAATTTTTTCATATATTTATTTCCTGTTTGTATCTCTTCATCTGAGAAGTATGTGTTCATCTCACTGCTCATTTTTGGGTTGGGTCTTTAAATTTGAGAGGACTGTTGTTATTTTTTTTTTTAGTCCTTTATATGTTCTCAATAATAATGCTTTGTCTGAGAAACAGCTGGCAAACATTTTCTCTCATATTGAGGGTTGTCTATTGCTGGTTTCTCTTGCTATGAAAAAGCTTTTTAATAAAATGATATTTCTGTTGTTGATTCTTTGTGACAGTTCCTGCGCAATTGGAGTTTTGTTCATAAAATGTTTGCCTACACCTATGTCTTCAAGAGTTTTACTTTATCTTCCAGCAGATTCATTGTTTCTGTTTTAATACTTAGATCTTTGATCCATTCCTAATTTAGTTCAGTGCATGGTGAAAGATATGGGTACAATTTCAATCTTCAGCATGTGCAACATCAGCTTTTCTTAGCGCTATTTATTAAAGAGGCTTTCTTCGAGTTCATGTGTTTGGCACCTTTGTCAAATCTAAGGTGGCTTAGCGTGTCTGGAGTTGTTTCCACATCTTCTAATTGGTTCCATTGGTTTTAGGGTCTGTTTTTTTTTTGCCAGTATCATGTCGTTTTTATAACAGTAGCTTTATAGTATAATCTCAAGTCAGGGATTCTGATACCTTTTGTTTTACCTTTGTTGCCCAGGATTACCTTTGCTATTCTAGGTCTCTTCCAGCTCCAGATGAATTTTAGGATTGTTTTCTCTAATTTTGTGAGATAAGGTATTGGAATTTTGATTGGGATTGCCTTGAATCTGTATAACAGTTTTAGAAGTATGGCCTTTTCCACTATAATTGTTCTTCCTACCCCAAGAGCACGGAATATCTCTCCATTTTCTAATATCTTGTTTGATCTCCTTTTTAAGAGTACTGTAGTTTTCAATGTAGAGGTCTTTTGTTTTCTTCATTAAATTGATTCCTAGGTATTTCATTTTTTGCAGTGCTACTGTGAAAAGTTGTTTCTCAGTGAGTTTGTAATTTGCATACAGGAAGGCTATCGATTTTTGAGTGCTAACTTTATGTCCAGCTATGCTACTGAATTTGCTTATTACATCTACCAGTTTTTTAGTGGAGTTTTTGGGGTCTTCTATGTAGAGTATCATGTCATCTGCAAATAATGATAGTTTAACTTCTTCCTTTCCTACTTTTATTCCTCTTATTTCTCTCTCTTGTCTAATTGCTCTGGCTAACATTTCCAGAATTATATTGAATAGGAGTGGTTAATAGTAGACAATCTTGTCTTGTTCCTAATTTTAGAGTGAAAGCTTTCAGTTTTTGACCATTTAGTATAATGTTGACTGTTGGTTTGTCATAGATGGCTTTTATCAAACTGAGGTAAAGTCCATCTATTTTTATTTTCTCTAGGGTGTTTTTTTAAGCATGAATGAGAGTTGGACCTTATCAAAAGCTTTTTCTGCATCTACTGAGATGACCATGTGATGTTTGTCTTTTGCTCTGTTAATGGGGTGCATCACATTTATTGATTTATGTTTGCTGAACCATCCCTGAATTCCTGGAATGAATCCCATGTGGTCGTGGTATGTAATCTTCTTGATGATTTACTGCAGCCTGTTCACTAGTACACTACTGAGGATTTTAGCATTTGAGTTCATTAAGAAGATTGGCCTGTAGCTCTCTTTTTTGGTTGGGTTTTTCTCTGGTTTTGGTATCAGGGTAATATTTGCCTCCCAGGATGAATTAGGGAGACTAGCTTCCTTTTCAATTTTATTAAAGAGTTTGAGGAGTATTGCTATTAAATCATCTCTAAATTTCTTGTAGAATTCAACTGTGAATCCATCAGGATCTGGACTTTTTTATTGGTAAATTTTTAATTACATTTTCAATTTCATTAGCTTCTATTGGGTTATTCAGAAGTATTATATCTTCTTGATCCAGCTTTCATAATTCATATGTTCCTAGGAATCTGTCCATGTCTTCTGTTTTTGATAGCATGAGAGTAAAAGTTTTCAAAGTAGAAATTGATTATTTTGTGTATTTCCATAGAATCTGTAGTGATTTCACACTTTTCATTCTTTATGGCATGGATTTGAGTTTTATCTTTCTTTTTTTGATAAGGTTGGCTAAGGGTTTATCAATTTTATTTATTTTTTCAAAGAATCAAGTTTTCAATTCATTAATTCTTTGTATGGTTTTCTTGGTCTCAATTGCATTAATTTCTGCTCTGATCTTTATAATTTCCTCTCTTCTTTGGGCTTTGGGTTTGACTTGTTCTTTTTTTTCTAGAAGTTTGAGGTGCAGCATTAGGTTGTTTATTTGTGCTCTTCCTGTTTTCTTGATATGAGAATTCACCACTATAAATTTTCCTCTGAGGACTGCCTTCATCTTGCCTCACGGGTTCTGGTAAGTTTTATTTGCATTTTCATTTGATTGTATATATTGTCTAATTTCTTCTTTAATTCCTCTGTGACAGATTGGTTGTTCAGTAGGGTGCTATTTAATTTGCAAGTGTTTATGGAGCTTTTGCAGTTTTTCATGTCATTAATTTCCAATTTCAGTGCACTATGGCCAGATATTATGCATGGAACAATTTCAATTCCTTTGCATTCACTCAAGCATGTTCTATGGGTTAGTATATGATCTATTTTAGAGAATTTCCCATTACAGTAGAGAAAAATGTGTATTCTGATGTTGTTGGGTGGGACAGTCTGTACATTTCTATTAATTCATTTGTCCACAAGTTTGATTCAATTCTGTTGTTTGGTGATTTTTTTGTCTAGTTGACCTGCCTCTGTGTTAAAAGGGTGTTAAGGTTCCCCATTACAACTGTAGTATTGCTTATTTCACTTTCCACGTCTATTAATATTTGTCTTACATAGGTTAGTCCACCCATATTTGGAGTATATATATATATATATATATATATATATATATATTTGTGATTGTTACCTCTTTGTCTTGAATTTTTACCCTACCAAGTATGTAGTGACCTTTATCTCTTTTGATCATTCTTGGTTTGAAGTTCACATTATCTACAACCAGAATAGCTACTCCTGATTTTTTCTGGGTTCCTCTCACATGGAGTACTGTTTTCTATCCTTTGACTTTCAGACTATAAATTTCTTTTTGAGTTAAATATGTTTCTTGTATACAGCATGTTGTTGGATTTTGTTTCTTGATCTACTCTGCCAGTCTGTTTCTTTTGATTGGTGAACTGAGTTCATTTACATTAATGGTTACAACTGATATGTGTTGGCTTATCTTTGTCACGTTATCTTTCTGCTGTTGGTTCCATACGTTCCCCCTCTGTTTAATTGCTTGTCCTAATTGTTGAATTCTTTCTGTTGTTATTCTTGGAATTGTAGTCATTTTTATCTCTTTCTAGAATGTCTTTCAGTACTCTTTGTAGGTTTGGTTGAGTGTTCATGAAGTTCTTTAATTGGTCTTTGTCATGGAAGTATCTTATTTCTCCATTGATGTAGTTTTGCAGGATCCATCAATCTGGGTTGGAAGTTGTTTCCTTTCAGTACCTGAAATACTTCATGCTGTTCTTGACTTGATGGTTTGTGTTGAGAAGTTTTCCGTGGTTCTGATAGGCTTTCCTTTATAGGCAATTTGTTTCTTTTCTCTAGCAGCTTTTAATATCTTGTTCTTATGCTGAATTTCTGGGATCTTGATTATTATATGTCAAGGTGTAGATTTATTTTGGTTATGGCTAATTGGAGGTCTATATACCTCACTTATCTGTATGGCTGGTTCTTTTCCCATATTTGGAAAATTTTCTGCTATTTCTTCTGCAAATAGTCATTTTTATATCATTTGTGTTATCGCCTTTTTCATTGATACCTATCAGTCTTATATTGTTTCTCTTTGCAACATCTTGCAACTGTTAAATTGTTATTTCCTGATTCTTTGTTAGTTTTAAGAGATTTTTCCTTTCATGATCACTAGCCACAATCCTGTCTTTATGGTTTAAGAGTCTGTTTTCAATTTCATTTTTGCAGTTTTGCTGGCTTTTAATGGAAGTTTTGATTTCCTGGATATCTCTTTGAGTTTGTTTCATGTATTCTAATTGCTTCCTACATTGTTCATTCAAGATTTCCATCATTTTTCTATGCTCCACTATGTTTTTTATCTATGTCTTCTTTGGATATACCCACCAATTCTTTCATTATGTTTATCATTTCTGTTTTTACCTGAGACATTATTTCTGGTCTGATTTCCTGGAGTCATTTCTTTACTTCTGTTGCTATCATTTCAGAAATCTCAGGTGTGTGAGTTCTAATTTCATCCATGCCTATGTCTCCTGTACTAGATCTGGATGGGCCAGAAGCTTGAGATTGCATTTTGTTCTTTCATTTTGGCATTTTCCAAATGCCGTGTTTCTCTGATTCAGTTGGATGCCAAATCCTAGTTGTTTCCTGTGATGGCAGCCTGTCAGGCAATGGGCCTCACAGAGCATTGCCAATGGCTGTGGGTCTCTAGATGCAGACTCCTGGTCCTCATGGGCTTCAGAGATGGTTTCTGGGTGTGGGATGGTCACTGGGGTTGACTCTCATCCTTGCAGGGCTCACCGAGGGTTCCTGAGTGAGTGTGGGTCTCTGGACACAGACTCCCAGATCCCACAGGCCTCACTGAGAGTTTCTGAATGACTGCAGGGCACTGGGTGCAAACTCCCCATCCCCTTTGGGTAGTTTTATTTCTGTATCTAAATTGAATTTCATGTTTGAGACCTATCTCCAATTGGTCCCACATTCCCACAGAGTGGTAGATATAATTTTCATTCTCTGATGAAGTTTCTAGATCCTAGTGCACACTCACACACCACATAAAGAGTTTTCAAGTGGGTTAATAATCATGCCACAATCTCTGGGTCAATTTTATTGCTGATTGACAGGTACAGGCTTGCCATAGAAAACATTTTGGGCCAGGCGTGGTGGTGCACACCTTTAATCCCAGCACTCGAGAGGCTGAGGTAGGAGGAGCATTGTGAGCTCGAGGCTGGCTTGGGCTACGACGCGAGAGCAAGGCTGGCCTGAGCTACACAGTGCGACCCTGTCTTGAAAAACCAGGGCTGGGAGTTTGGCTCAGTGACTTAAGTGCCTGTCTGACAAGGCACAAGGTTGTGAGTTCAATCCCTGGTGCCGAAAAAAAAAAAAAGAAAACATTTTGGGTTGTGATTTTGTATGGTAAGCTCAAAATATTTAGGAACAGAGGTTAAAGCAGTGGATCTACAACATCTAAAATAATATTCCAGGGCTGGGAGTTTGGCTCAGTGCCTTAAGCGCCTGCCCTGGTAGGCGCGAGGTTGTGAGTTCAATCCCCGGTGCCGCAAAAAAAAAAAAAAAAAAAAAAAAATTCCAATAGTTGGAAAAGAATTAAATGGACTTGGTAGGCTGAAGAAATAGACAAATGCCCTTTTTGTTTGTTTCTCTTTAGTACTAGGTACTATAAGAAATCTTGATCCATATTCTTAGATTCATCATAGATGAAAGGAAATTATCTTGGCAAGTGTTTCTTTTTCTTCTCATTATTCACACCAAATTATTAGAAATAGCAATAGAAAAGAAACCTTAACATGTGAAATCACAAATCTGGAAATGCTTAATATCTCCAACCACCATACTAATTTTGTACCGTTCTTACACCTGATAGAATATATTTTAGTAGCTAAATCAGCAGTACTCTCAGAATTAAGGGATTAGTAACAGTGGTGTCCTAGAGCTGTGAATGTTAGTCTTGGTCATTGGAGTTTGAGCTTGCTTTGAGACATAATACAAATTTTTATATTTCATGCCACATGTTTAAAAATGTTCTTTGCTTTATATGTTTTGGTTGTATGTTGGTTATTTTAAATATAAACTATATATAAATAGCATAAATGACCTATAATTATATAATTCTTCCCAGTACTTGTCCTTTGTGATTTAATCTGTCTTACAGCTCCAATCATAGTAAGAATCATACAAAGAATATTGATGATCCTTATTAGCAATGACTCTTCATCTCACCAGTTCTTTGATCTCTAAAATCCCTTAAAACACTTCTCTGAAGTTGCTTGCCCATGTCTCTAAGTATAAACTAATTTAGGTTCTCCATTTTCAGATTGTTTATTATATCTCTATTAATTTCAATACCTCAGTATTGCCATTCTAGACTTCCATAATGTTCTGCTAGTGTTTTTAACATTTTCTTCCACTTTCGGGTTGTGCGAACCAGGAAAGACACCCATTCCTTAGAGCCTGTCCTGCTTGTTTGGTCATGTTCTTCTCTGTATTGTTCAGGGTTTTGTCAGGCTCCAAAGACCAACCTGACCACAAGTTAGGAGTGGTTCCGCTGGCCACTGAACATCTTCTGCAGAACACAGGCAGAGCAACAGTCAAAAGCCCTAGGACAACAAATGCACAACCCCTGGGGAGGGTAGAAGTCTGGAAGATGCTTGGCTCACAGAGTTGAGATTCAGTCCTTCTGTTAACAAAGAAGTCCTGAACAGCTCCATCTCCAGGATTCACTGGACAACTGCTCATTAGGAGGTGTGACTTCTCAGGATTTCTTATAAAACACTCCCAAGAGTGTTGTGGGGAACCATCCATGAGGAGGGAGGTACACAGGGAGTGGAATTCACTGGGGATCCACTCCCTGGAGCACAGTGCATGCTGCTCCTGGAAAGTCTGAAGGCTTCTCATGTCCAAAATTTTATCAGAAATATCTTTTAAAGTTTGATTTTTAAAATATGTGAATACTTCTTACAATTAAGAATAGAAATATTTTTAATATGGTGATGATATAAAATCAGATTCTTAATCTTGCTACTACCAATGAAATTGGACTAATAACTCCATAGAACTAAGAGCTCATACACAATTTTTTTTCCAGATAGTAGTATGTTTTACAGGCACACACACACACACACACACACTCATACCTGTTATTTATATCCTAACAATGAGAGTAAAATGGATATCCTGACTTTCCAATTTTTTATTTTATGAAAAAAGTAAAACAAAATTTCATAACCAAGTAAGAGGAGAATAGCAATTGTTTTTACACCATGTATCATTATGTTCAAAGTAGTTTCTTAGGCTATCACCAAAAAAATCTAATAACAACAAATGCTAGTGGGGTTGTGAAGAAAAAGGAAAATTGGACAACTTGTTGGAATAATGAGAAATTCTAACAGATAAATACAAACCATGGGGGAGGAGAAGGAGTTCTGACTTTATTTTATTTTATTTTATTTATTTATTTATTTATTTATTTTTTGCGGCACCGGGGATTGAACTCACAACCTCGTGCCTGCTAGGGCAGGCACTTAAGCCACTGAGCCAAACTCCCAGCCCTCTGCCTTTATTTTAGAGCAATGATTTCTTGAAAAAAATGACCATTCCATAGATAATAACTACAAACTGAGGCAAAGTACAAATCAATTATCAATCGGCTATGGCAAGTTAAAGCAGGTAAAGTTTAGAAAAAAAGTTGAAAAATAAAGTAAGTAAAAAGCATTCAGTCACATATATTTTTCTTGATCTTTCCAAATAAAAGTTATGATTGTGGTTGTAGAAGGATACTAAAACTCCAACACAAAATTTAAGGTATCCATGGACAGGCAGTCTCAGGGAAAGTTTCCAGGTAGTTATAGGAATACTGGAAAAGAGAAAACTGAAACCAGGATGCTATAAAAATAATGTTTGTGCCTCTCCTTGACTTCTGAATCACACATAATTGCAACACACTGAAAATATTCTAAACTGAGATATGAAATCCACCAATAACATGCCTGAGAGAGTTTGGATTTTGAGCCCAGAAAAATTAAGTTTCTGCTCAAATGCAAGTATCAACACTCATTTGAAAAACAGTGCAAAATCTAGAGCCTGTACAACATAATATTTAGGATGTTAATTTAAAATAATGAAACATGCAGAAAGTCAGGAAAATGTAAACTATCTTCCAAAGAAAAGATAATTAACAGATGCCAAAAGCAGGATATTCTAATTGTTGGTAATATCACTAAATAAGTTTAAAGCAAGTAACATAACTATACTCAATGGAGTAAAATAAAATGCATGAAAAATGAAAAAAGACAAGGTATATTGGCAAAGAAATAGAATTTAAATTAAAAACTAAAAAGGTAAGACATGAAAATGTAATGTCTGAACTAAAAAATTCATTGGGCAAAGTAGAATGAAGATAATAAAGAAAGTGAAATCAATGATAAAACCAAATACTTTACCTAATATAAAGAAAACATTTTTAAATTCTTTTTTAGAACTGACAGAACCCTAGGAATTAAGACAAAAATGTTTTTCAAAAAGTTATGTATAACCTAGTGGAGCTACAAAAGGGGAGAAAAGAGAATAAGGCAGAATTGATACTTGAAGAACTAATGGGGAAATTTTAAAAATTCTCCCAAGCTGGGTTAGAGATTAAAATTTACAGATTCAAGAAACTCAGTTACTCCCAAACCATAGAAATTCAAATTACACATTGTCTAGTCATATCATATTAAACTTTTGGAATCCAAAAAGTAAAAATACATTTGAAAGCACCCAGAAGAAAAATGGCATCTTGCATTTGATGATCAAAATGACTGACAACTTCCCATTAGATATTGAAAATGCAATAGTATATTTAAAGTACTAAAGATTTGTAAAATTTCAGTATTCATCTCAGCAGTAAGTCACCTGTGACAAATTTCAGAGGAGTTGAAATTGGCATCTTTCTACCTTGCATGCTAAGCTTCAGTCTCCAAGAAGTTTGTAAACTTACAACTGGAGTTAGTGTCCTCTCGCCCTCAAATTTTGCGTGTTCAAGGTGGGGTGCTCGGTGTGGCACTCAGGCAGCAGTGGAAATCTATGAGGTGGGATTCTTAGGAGGTCTTCATCCCTGGGGGCCGTGCCCGCCGAACAGTGAGGGACTCAGGTGTTCTTCTGTCTCTTTTTACTCCCCAGCCGTGAGGGGAGTGGCTTTGCTACTCCACACGCTTATGCTACTGTACCTCCTGGAGGCCAAGGGTCCAGAAGAGCCTGCACTCAAAACTCCCAAACTGTGAGCTGAAATAAGCATTCCTCCTTTCAAGATGAGTCTCATACTTTGTTACAGTAAATATAGCTGACCTATACATTTTCTACCTTCTCATTTCTAAGGTCTTCATTTCTTTCCTATGGCTTCAGGAGACTTACTGTCTATTTCTTTGTCTTCTTTTATCAACTGTCAACCTGGCTATCTCATGAAATGTTGATTCATTTCCTCCACAGTTCTTCCTTCTTCAGACTCTGTCCCCTTAATTCTTAGTTTCCTTGGTTTTTCTTCAAAATTTTCACTTTTAAAAAATTTGCTTCAACAACTGTTCTTACTACCGAAGGGAATGTAAGATTGTTCAAACTACTTCAATCTTCTTAAAAAGACTTGTGATAAAATTATGAGATTTCATTTAATCAAATTTAAGAAAAACAAATGTTAAGATGTATGCAGAAATTTAAAAGCTGGGATATTGTTAAAGAAGTTAAGCCAAGATGAAAGATGTCCCAGCAATTGTCAGTACCTGAAATAATTTGAGCTATCATTTCTAAGGCAGTGTAGTATTTGGAAATAGACATAAAGTTAAATATGACTTGAGGTTGTGAGTTCAATCCCTGGTACCCCCGAAAAAATATTGTCTATAAATGCCCTCTTGTGCATAATAATAAATTAGGATATTAATTCTTCTTAACTTCTTTTTATGTATGGTCAGGTGACAAATTTCAATCTCATTATTTTCTATACAGGTGACCAATTTTGTTAACATTTTTACTGAAAAATCTACTCTTTCTGAATGGTCTTATAACGAGGTTTCTGTTATAAAAGGAGTTCTCACAGGATGCATGATCAAAACATACAGTGAGTAGAATATTTAAATTTTAAAAATTGGAACAGTAAATAATACATTGCTGTTAATCCTCCTCAGCTCTTGTATTTTGAACACACTTATTCTGTCATCGCCACTTTCTGAAGCAGTTCTGGATGTCCTTTTTCATGAGTGTCTTTAGTGACATGATCTTGGCTGCCTCAATATCCTGAATCAATTAAAAATATTTACCTTTATGGTCATCTTCACTTTGGGTAAGAGCCAGAAGTCACACAGTACCAGATCCAGTGACTAGGTGGACAAAGACCCACTGTCACATTTTTATGAGCTACTTTTTCACAGGATGGCACTAGACAGCAGCATTCACTCTATTTTTGATCATCCCTCATAAAGACACTCAGTAAAGATGACTACCAGCACTGCTTCCAAAGGTAATGAGAAGGATGGCATAAGAGTGCTCAAAGTGAGGGGAAGGATTTGCAAGAGAATTAATGTCTTTTACTGCATGAAACTTTTGTTAAAATGTGAACATTCGCTACATTCCTCCCACCCTGCCCGTTTTCTATCATACCTGTATAACTGAGACAGGATTAGTATGTAAAAGTTGGTGAAGGAAGTCAACTTAGTGAGAAATTCAGCCAAGTATTTGGTTAGTTATTTACAGAGAAAGTTTAAATGCTTAGTAAATACAAGAAAAGCTGAATACTCAATGCCATTAGATAGTCTAGAAATGCCAACTAAAGCCAGAAACAGAATTTATTTCACATATATGTGGATGGCATATAAATAACATCTAATATTATCAAATATCTGTGAAGAAAGGGCAAGAGGAATACTTCAAGCTGAAGTGTCAAGATCTATAAACTACTGGAAAAATATTTCATCCTTCTGTAGTAAATGTGAAAATCTGCAACCTCTATGGCTGATTTTCTCATAGATCTAACTCAGAAGAATACTTGCCCTTTTGTTCCTGATTCATATAGAAGATTGTTTACCTTCGAGTGTTTTACAGAAGGAAACTGTAACCCTTATGTTCTTGTCCATAGCAGAGTGCCTCACTCAGCTGTGGTACTGCAGAGAACCCTGCACAGCAGCGACTGAGCCGTGACTAAATGCCACAACGTGAAGATCTCACCAGCAAACCCCTGAGGGAAAGCAGATGGCTACAGAAGAAAACAAATGCAGAATTACATTTATATTGAGTTGAAATAGATAAATAAGAGAGTAAGAAGTTGTTAAGAAATATTGTAAAACCCAAGATGACAGTCACATTTAGGGAGATCAAAGGAGGACAAAAGTAGCTTCTTGATTCCATTAATTTTCTTTTTCTTTTTGTCATGAGTATTAGGTAGACATCAGATCAAAATTACAACTCATTTTGTGCATTCTTTTTGTGAATGAGGTGCAGATGGCCAGCAACTTACAAAGGTTCCATCTATGATTGTTTTAGCTTTCTGAGAGTGCGAAAGGGAAATGCACTGAGTGGAAACTGCACATTGATTTTGATTCTTGATCTCCTTCTGGCTAAAGATGCGCAATGCAGTCTGGTCCTGAGATGCTGGACCGTGTCAGGGAGCAGTGGTTCCCAACCTGTGGGGGATCATGAATGAACACCCCAGGGTTTGCTCTGCTGCTGAGCTGCCATGCTTCGTAGACTAGGCAGACGAATTGCATTTTGATTTAAGGTGTTTTAAATTTATGATGGGTTTGTTGGGATACAACCCTATGGGGCGTCAAAGAATATCTGAATTTCATGCCAAAAATATTTTTGTAAGTCTGAACTTTTTATCTTTGAATAAAATTACATGTCTAATATGGCTACTAATTTAACCTAAAGACACATTCATTAAAGTGCAAAGTGTATGTGTAATCACTCCAAAGGGTTTTTTTTTTTAAATAAAAAAGAGTCAGAAATAATTTATCAATTTACCTGTAGGGTGTGGGTTGTGTTGAGTATTTTATGGTACAGCTGTATTGAGTCTGATGTTAGGAAGAGATAAAGTTTATCTGTACTGTAAAGACTTCTAGATAAGAAATCATGATGCAGAAATAAATAAGTGCGAAATTGTACACATTGTGTGCTTTGTCAAGATTTTCTCTAGAAAGATGTAATCACCTAATTCTGCCTGCCTTCCTCACCCTTCTCTGTGCCCTTGCAGGCAGGTTGAAGTAGATTAAATCTGTACACATCCTTGTGCTCGCGAATAAACAAGTCTGACCCATGAGAATCCTGCTCGGAAATGCAAGGGAGGTAGGAGAGGGAGGTCACGGTGTGTGCATGTTCCCAGGTTCCTTCCTCATCTAGGCATCCCTGGGTCCCCAGATCCTTCAGCTGTGAGGATTCACTGCCTTCAGATTTCTGAGCTTTCTTTCCTGACTTCTCTACACCTGGGCTAAATTCATATGAACAGATCCTTCATTAAATCTTCTTCAGATTATCATAATTTGAGTGTCACCTTTCTCATGCTGTGCCATCTATCTATCCTTTCAACTGTCCTATGATGCATGCTCATTTATACACGTAATATATACACAACACACAATTATGTTACTGCATATGGCATAGTCATACTATGGACTGTGTCATTATTTAAAAAGTAAGCTCTGACCCTGAATTCCATTAAGAGACACTTTCCAAAGTGCATTGTTAAATAGAGGTGAGCTAAGAGAGGGAAGGTAAATCGCAATCATTATTTTATATCCATACTTAATTACACGAGTAGAATAAAGCTTGATATAGTGACGGATGTGTATTACTGTGTGCTTCCTTTATTTCATGCTATCCTGTGATCCTTTCCTGATGGTGGCTCTGAAACCCCTGTGTTTAATTGTTCAGTATATTAGGTGCATTAAGTACATTTTTGACTTACAATATTTTCAACTTATGATGCTACAACCCTATGATCTACAAAGGGCATCTGCAATTCATACCAGAAAATATTAATTCAAACTGTTTGATATCACAAATGATTCTGAATAGAAAAGCTGATCTTGGTTTTTGAATTTTAAAAGCTTGCATCACTAGGGTATTTGTGGCCAAAATAACTAATTTTTTTTTCCCATGCCTTCTTCTATAGGTAAATACCCGGAGCTGGCAGAGCGTTGGCAGTGAGGTGAGCTTGGGTGGCGATCACGTCCTATGGGGGGCTTTGTGGCTCCAGATCTCTCAACATGGCAGAATTGCGAGGTGAGGGTAGCAACACTTAGGAAGAGAGGAATGTTGGTTGTGTCCTGGGAAGTTCCCTAAAGAAACAGTCTTATTGACCTGTGTACACTATCACAGAACGACAAAAAAATAAATGTTCACCTACTAAAATCATCAAACTGCAGACAACGGAAACATTTCTTATAATTCAGTATGGGGGGAGAAAGAATAGTAGTTGTTTCCCATTGATTAATTAACTAATTAATTTCTTCGTTTGAAGCATATTTATCGAAGGTTGGTTATGTTCCATATATATCACTGGGAATTTGCAAAATAGAAATGAATAAAAGTATTGCCTTCACAGAACTTAAGTTGACATATTGAAAACAGACAATGAGAAATAATCAAAACTTCAAACGCACTGTAACAGTGAAAATTCGCTTGGGATGTATGATGCACTGGGGATAGAAGAACAACATTTTTAGACGAGGAAGGCCTTACTGAGGCAATGACTTTTTAATGCACCCCCAGAGGTATCTGCGAAGAGCGTCGCAGGCAGAAGGAGCAGAGAGCGGAGTGACATTCAGGTGGCAGCGAGCCCAGAGGCTTCCAGACCTGGGAGGAGCCTGGCAGGCTGGGCAGAGTGGGCAGAGGATGGTGGTGCAGGAAGGTCCTGCAGGGAGCTGGGCCAGACCACAAGGGGAACCGGGCTGCGCTCTGGGTGTGCAGGCCTCCACTGATGGAGTTCAGCTCACGGGTGACGTGAACCATCTTGGGTTCTAGGATCACCCTGATGGGCCTGTGAGATAGACTCCAGGGGCTCGGGAAGGAGTGGGAGAATGGCCAAGTGACTATTGTAATTAGGGGGACTCGGGGGAGACATGTACGCCACACAGCAGAACTGTGACACAGGGAACAATGGGAGTAAAGAAATCTTGGATTGGAAATGAGGGCCAGCATATAAATAACGATGTGGATGAGATGGAGGTCACAGACTGCATGATACCCTGTCTGGCTTGGGATGCAACTGTGCTTAGCTGACGGCTGTCCTCGTCACTCTGATACCCTGATACGGGCCAGGGTCCCCCTTCCTAGGCTGTATCCCCAGAACAGAGGTGAGGATGCAAAGCAACAGGAAATTAGGGTTCTCCTTGGGGTATCTTATAACCCTACCACAGAAAATTAGCTACTATTCTTTTATACATGAATTTGTGAGTGGAATTTATATTTGATACATGTGTATACTTGTGATATGCATCCAAGATTTCAAAAGCACTCCAGAATTAAAATTAAGTATTACATCATATTTTTTTACCCACAATCATAAAGTGGAACTTTAATGCACCTTAACTTGCTTTCTAATATATGGTCTGATGAAAGACTTCGACCTCTCATTATTTTGCGTACAGATAAACAATTTTGTCAAGGAGTTGACAGCAAAATTTTTCAGGGGCTACAAAGATTTGAAGAACATTGGAAAATGAAGAAGTTTCATTTTCTGGTTTGCAGTCAGACCTCCATATTCATGGCTTCCACATCTGCAGAGCCAAAAACCCGCAGACTGAAAATATGCATGCACGTGTACAGGTTTATTTTCTTGTCATTGTTTCCTAAACAATACAGTTTAATGAATGTATATTTGCATTTATATAGATTTATATTTTATTAGGTATTTATATTTTATTAGCCACCTACAGATGCCTTGAAGTGTATGGAAGGATGATTCTAGTAATATGCAAATGTCACTCCGTTTTCTGTAAGAGATGTGCACCCCTGTGGATTTTGGTATTGTACAAGGCCCTGAAACCAGTTCTCTAAGAACCTGGAGTGACAACTGTACTTTTACGAGGCTCATGTGAAAGTTTTATAATTTAAAAAGGGAAAAACATTTTAAAGTAAGCTATATTTCTCTAGAATGTTGCAGTGATTCTATTGCCAGATTTACCATTTAAAAAATTAGCATTCTACATTGAGTTCATATACTCAGCTGATTTTAATACACTCCAAGTTACTTAGCTATTTTTAAACTAAATATGGTTCACATTTTGCCCAGATACATGTTTTTCTCATTAACACTTATTGCCCTGAGCATCCTGTTTCTATTATACTCACTCTCAGTGACTGAGGTAAAGTAGCTATTAAGAATTTCAACCCTCACCTTGCTGGCTCCTGCTTTTTCTCTTGTCTCTGAAAAGTGGGGAGTCTGCACTGCTTGTCATGTGATTTAATTTTGTAATCACTTCTAATCTCCGACACACTTCCCTTTACATCCCTTGCTGATGGCAATCTGTTGCAGCTTCCCTGCTTTATATGTCCCCTGGATGCCCCTACGAATTATTTTTTCCCCAGGTATCATTTTTAAAACTCATTTGATTCTTTTTGGAGCACTGCCTTCCTTCTATTATTCTGTTGCTTTTTTCACCTGCTTCTTAAGCAGAGAAGAAAGCTTAAGAAAATAAAGGTCAGACATTTGCCAAGGAGAAATTTCTTTCTGCTTTGTTTCCTTGGTTATGAAATGCCACGTTGTCTTGAAGAGGAATCCACCTTTAATAGTCACTGATTTTTAAATCAGTAAAACATACTTTTCTAATTCTTCTTCTCTCCTGCCCCAAACCATGTGACTTAAAAAATCGATAAAAGATATTCATAAGATGATCAAAGGAACTAATTTTGTAATGGAAATCATTCATAAAATTATTAAAAATATGAGTTTTTTAATTGTTTATAAATTAGTCCAGTGAAAACTGTGGATTCTCACTCAAAATGCTCTGAAAGCCTATATTAATTAGGTTGCCCATTGCTGGAATATTGAACACACACAGCTTAAAGGCGAGGTTTAATTTGATTCCTGTTTTTAGGAGATTCAGTTCATGGTTGGCTGATTTCAAGGCAAAAGCAGCATGATGGGAGGGCATGGCGGCAGAAGGACGCTTTCCACAGGCCACCCGGGAAGTACAGAGAGAAGGGAGTGGCCAGGCACTGCAAAGGTACCCCCAACACCTCTTCCCACCAGGCCCAGCTCTTAGCAGCATGCTGAACTATGAACTCAATACTGGATGACCCACTGATGAGTAGACCACCACTGATTCAATCACCTTCCAAAGACCCCACCTCAGAATACAGGAGACTTTTGGGGGACATTCTAGATCTAAACCATAGCAAGGTCTCTGTCCATTTTTTAGAAGGAGGGTAAGGAAAAGGAAAGAAAAATGATCTTAGAAGAAACTGGCAGATACAATGAATTCTACAATATAGTCATAAGGTACAAAACATAAATAAGGTCTGAGAAATTGGACCAATCTAAGCAATTTAAATAGATTAAAGCATTAAGAGAATTGGACACCTTTCCATGTAACTTGCAAATATATAATCTTATCCAGATAAAATTTTCTAAATACAGATTTTTTTAACCTATATTTTATGTGGGGCTTTGGGAAAAGCCTTGCTTTAACTTTAATGAATATTTTAATTTCAGTAAGGAAATCGCAAATACTATAGAAGGCCAAGGAGGAAAATGTTTCTTAGAACGCGTATTTTTATTAGAGCTTCTTCAACTCCATTCATTCTTCCTTCTCTAGCATAGAGCGGTTCCCCTGAGGGAGCACCCTCGGTCAGAGTGAGGAGGGATGGAGAATGAGTGGCATACTAACCAGGGTTCTCCAGAGAAAAGGAACCAACAGGTGACAGGTGTGTGTGCATGCACGCATGCATGCGCGAGTGCGTATGTGTGTGTAGATACAGCTGTATACAATATTTATTATGGAAAGTGGTTCACACCATTGTGAAGGCTGAGAAGTCCTAGTTTGTAACTGGAGAACCAGAAAGGCAGCAGTGTGATTCAATCCGAGCCCAGACCGAGAACTGAGAAGCTGATAGTGTAACTCCTGGAGGCCAAAGGCCCAAGAAACAAGATGGCGAAGAACAGTAGATGGATGTCCTATGAGAGAGAGAGAGAGAGAGAGAGAACAGGGAGGGAGGGAGAGAGAGAGAATTTATCCTTCCCTTTTTGTTCAATGGGTTGGGGTGAATAAAGGGGGAAATCTCTCTCTACTGATTCAGATGCCAATTTCTTCTGGAACAATGCTTACAGACTAACCCAGACACCTGTCCTGTGTGCATCACTTATTCCATCTAAGCAAACACATAAAATTACATATCACACACAACACAGCTAAACACATGACAAGCCCCTGTGGTGATGAGGAAGCCGTGACATAGGCTGACCACGTCAAATTGGAAATGCATGAATAATTAAATGTGACCAAACGAGAACATCATTCGTGCTAAATGGTCTCATTTTCAATTCATCTCCAAAACCTTAGTGGACCCATGTTACTTCCGAAAGATTCCACTACTATTCCCTGAAAAAAGAAAAGGCTCATTTTCCTAGGCGAATATTTTCACATAGTTTCTCCCTTCTCAAACGACCGACACCATTTCTTGTTTTTCCGCTCAGCTGAAGACTTTGTCTTAGTTCCATGAGTGCTTAGAAATAACCAGGGAAGAAATGTTCATGGTCCATTACCAGCTACAAGAGCAGTCTTCATTCCACTGCCGGCATCCCTGGGTGATCTGTTTTGCTTTTATACAAGACAATTCTCTTTGGGCCCCTCTAGGCCCTTTCATATATTTAAGAATTTTACTTCCATGTGTCCCTCCAAACTGTCAGATGTTTCCTTTTTGAAGAATCTTTCCAAATACCATTATTTGCATAAGTTATTTCCTATCTTAAAGAAACAACACAACGTAAAGCTCCTTGAGCCAACACGCCACGTCAGCTGCTGCCCCGTCCACCCACCGCAGTCTCTTGACAGAGTCGTTTATCCTAACACTCAGTCTCCAATGCCTCCTCTTCCACTCTCTTGAACCCACACCAATCCCATCCCTTTCTCTACAACTTCCAAAAATATTCTTTCCTACATCAATGGCACCTGTTGTATCAAGTCCAACGGTGAAATTCCAATCCTTTTTTTGTAAACAACTATACTCCTTTGACTCAGTGAATCCTATTATCAGGAAATAGATTCCAAATAATTAATCTCACTATCTAGAATCTTTTCTGAACTCTATTTTCATAGCCTCCTTTTATCACTATACCCACTGTTACTATCCTGCTGCAAATCAGACAACCAAAGTAGTTTAAAACTATTCTCAGTGCTTTGACTATCAATTCCTTTCAGCCTCTGCTCAGAGGAACATTATGTATATGATTCCTGAAGATACCAGCCACACGCCATGACCCTGCCTCAGAGGAGGGGGGTGAGGCCAGGGAAGTGGGCCAGAAGTTGCAGGTGGGGAATATTCATCTGTCCATATAGTCATCAACTATATTTAATTCATCTGTTATGTAGTTGGCACCCTTTCAGTGACTGTGCACAAACAAGACAAAAGCAGACTCTCCTGATAGGAAATGTATTCCCTAGTGGGAAGAAGGACACAATCAACAGTGATTCTTTGCATAGTGTTCTAGATGATTACAAACGTTAAGACAGAAAGCACAGCTGAGGTAGAGGTATGGGGTGTGAGGATATGATGAATGACCATTCAGTGATGGAATGGATGCTTGAAAGGACTGGAGACTGGAGGAGAGGGGTGAACAGGGTCGGGCGTGTGGGTCCATGGCAGCTGAAGCTAACAGACTTCCTGCTGACCTGCAAAGCTCCTGTTTTTCTCTAAACTTTTATTTTTTATTTTCAGTACCGGGGATGGAACCCAAGGCCTTTGCACTGAGCTACATCCTCCTCCCTTCATTTATTCAAATATATATATATATATATATATATATATATATATATCTCCATGATTTAGGTAATTAATGTTTACACTCCTTGTGTGGGGTTGGTGTATGCGCATAACACATTTCATTCCTTTTTTCATCCCCTTTCCCTTCATCCCTTGATTCTGTTTCCCTCTGAGAAACATCTATCTCATACTTCCTATTAACTAGGTTTTATTTTACTCTTTATTTATAATTTGGGGTTTTTTTATATTAAAGAAATCAGGTGATACTTAAGCTTGTGAGTCTGATTTATTTGACTTAACATTATTGTCTCAAGGTGCATCCATTTTCCTACAGATGACTCGCTTATCTTTATGGTGGAGTAGTGCTCCAGTGTGTGTAAATACCACATTTTCTTTATTCATTCATATGTTGATGGACATACAGGCCACTTCCAAGATTTAGCAATTAAGAATTTGTTTCCGTAAATATGGGTATGTGTTTATCACCATAACACTATGACTTTAACTTCTTTAGGAAGACACTTAGAAGGTGAATAGCTGGGTCAAATGGAATCTCTAGTTTTAGATTTTTGAGGAATCTTCATACAGATTTCCATAGTGATGGTACTAGTTTACATTTCCACCAATAGTGTAGAAAAGTTCCCTTTCCCCCACAGCCTCATTAGCATTTGTTATTATTCAGTTTCTTAATGATGGCCACTGTTTCTGGGGTGAGATGGAATCTCAGTGTTGTTCAACTTGTATTTCTCTAATGGCCAGCAATGTTGAGCATTTCTCAGTGTATTTCAACCAAACAAGAACTTCTAAATTTAGATTGTTTTCTAATGATAACAATGACCTGAGGGGGGGAAATGGTATTAGTAATTTTACATTTCTTGTTCTTGAAAACAAAATGTTTTGAGTGCTATTAGTGGAAAATACTGGTGTCCAGAGACTCTTCAGATGCATGGAACCATAGTGATACATACACACACACATACATATATACACACATAAGCAGTGATACATAGTGATATATATATAATTTTATTTATGAAATTCCCATAAAATGAACTTCCTTTTCACTGACTGTGTAGCTAAAATGATGCTGTGTTTCACCCTGACACATGATGTATTACCTGAATTCAGGTTTATATATTTCTAGTAACATGTATTTTCCTGATTGTAAGTTATTTAGGGAATACATTTACACATATACATGGATTAACTAATGGTCAATCTATAACAGCTGAACTGAGTCAGCATGGTGTAGGATGTGGAAGCTCCACCTGAGGATCGTTGCCAGCAGCATAAAAGGAGAACTGGAGGGGAAGATGGAGCTGTTGATTCTCCTGGAGAAGTTTGTCATGCTGATTTTCCTGATATGAACTCAGCTGTTCTCATCATCAGAGGAGTCTGAGTCTTTGCTGTTGCTGAGGATGGCTGCCATTCTCTCCACGGGAGCTCTGGTCTTTCAACTGAGCATTGCTTCCTGGCTCCAGTGCAGATTCCTCAGCCTGCTGGCACAGATCCTTCATCCCGCTGGCACAGACTTTCTAGCTTCCACTGCTGGCGTTTGGACCTTCCCAGTGCAGATCCTTGACACAGACTTGTATGACACACTGTTGTGGGCTCTAGGCCTCCAGTTGGACTGATGGAGGACATTGCCATGGGCCTGAGGTCTTCAGCTGGACTCATGTAGTACATTGCCATGGGGTGTAGACACTTAGCTGAATTCTTTGCATCTCTAGTGAATGGACAGATCTCCTGCACTCCTCTGCATTTGATTTTTTGGGTGAATATTATAAAATAATTCCATAAATTATGTGTCCTATATTAAATCTATCCCCTTATAAACCCTGACTGTAACACATACATGCATATAGATCCAACTGTTGGATTTGTTGTCTGTTGGCTTTGTTTTCCTGAGTGTTGGCTCCATTCACAGCAGAATTCCTATTATGATGACCAGCTTCAGCCTCACCTACTTCTCAGCATACTCAATAAGGTAAAAAGAACGATTTCTCCTTGTTACTCTACAGAAGGCCAGGAATCATGTCTCGGACCCTCACTGTTCAGTCTTGGATTTCAAGCCCTTCTCTGAGATTCTCAATGCTTCCCCCAACTGCACAGATAGATATGCACCTCAAGTAAGCTACATTAAAATCCACGCACTAAGAATGAATGACTTGTGTTCTCAAGGGAAGCCAGGTGCTTTTGCCAGAAGGGATAATGTATGCAAGTACAGGGTTACTTATAAGCCTACCCTGAGAACATCACATAATGAACACGTTTCCGAGGTTGTAATGGGCCCAGAGCTCTCTGTCTCTGCCTCTCTCTCATATAC
Source organism: Dasyprocta punctata (assembly GCA_004363535.1). Classification (NCBI taxonomy): domain Eukaryota; kingdom Metazoa; phylum Chordata; class Mammalia; order Rodentia; family Dasyproctidae; genus Dasyprocta; species Dasyprocta punctata. Next base: position 10,580 of record RJWM01004089.1, on the reverse strand, counting down.
ACACAGACACACTGGAACCACTGCTGACTCCCTATTTCCATCCCTTTTCTATCTCCCCATTAATTTCTGGGAGCTGAAGAATTTGATTACAAGTCAAAAATACCTAATAACTGTGAAGGCACAAGGAGGGACAAGTGAGAGAATCAGGACTGTAAGTATCTCAATATCTTAGCCCTCGAGTGGTAAAGGAACTGTGATCATTATTTTTGCTAGTTATACTTCTGTCTAAATTAGGAGAATATACTGAGGAAGTAAATGTTTTTCTAATTACTTGTGTAGCACATGCTTGGGTAATGAAGATTTAATCCTGTAGCTTGACACTATCCACCAATGAGTTTTAACTATTGTTGTGTGTGAATAACAGACAAACTGGTGACAAAATCCTTATAGGGATGTGGTGGCACACATTCCTGTAATCCTGGCACTCTGGGAGCCAGGAGGATCTCAAATTTGTGCTTAGGCTGGGCAACTTTGCAACTTATTAAGACCATGTCTCACAATAAAAAATAAAAAGAGCAGGGATGTAACTCAATGCCATGGTCCTTGGTTAAATACCCATGACTGAAAAAAAAGCCTTATAAATGGATGTTTTCTCCCTTCCATTGCCTTTTCTTTTTTTCTTCTCCCATGTCTTCCCTCCCTAAAAAATCTGTTCTAATAGCGTTAGGTAGTCCAGAGTCAGCGGCTATGGGAGACGGGGGTGGGTGCAACAGGAAAAGAAGAGGATCAGACGCCAGGCAGTGTGAAGATGCCACATAGGAAGGAGGTGGTTGTCTGCATGAAAGGTTGGTTATGTGCTGCAGGAGTGGCCAAAACAACATAAACAAACAAGTTTCTTATTATAAGAAAATGAACAAGAGCCTGGCGTGGTGGCGCACCCCTTTAATCCCAGCACTCGGGAGGCTGAGGTAGGCGGAGTGTTGTGAGTTCAAGGCCAGTTTGGGCTACAACATGAGCGCAAGGCCAGCCTGAGCTACATAGTGCGACTCTGCCTCAAAAAACTAGGGCCGGGAGTTTGGCTCAGTGGCTTAAGCGTCTGTCTGGCAGGCGTGAGGTTGTGAAAAAGAAAGAAAGTGAACAAATATCTAAAGGGATAAAATGAAAATTAGCCCTGAAAAATTTAAAGAATCAGTTACTATGGTGTCTATGCGTGGATGGATAGATGGATGGATGGACTGATGAAGATAAAATAGATATAAATGAGTGTGCATCTTCGTGTGCTTTTGTGTATGTGCACATAAACATTATTTCCCAGATGTTGTCCACTGAGAGAGCTTTAGCAGCACTCATATTTCCCAGATGTTCTTCAAAATATCATTATTTTTAAAAAGGAATTAAGGATACTTGGAGTTAGCTGACTTAAGTCTTGGGCAGAAAAGTAAGATAAGCCTAGACATTTTATTTTGCCAGAAAATAAGAGAAATTTTCTGATTCTGATGAATGTGTATTTTCTTAATTATGAAAGAGAATGTTCTTTTTTGATCAAAAATAAACCCTTAATAAATACAGATGATGTGTCATCTGGTCAGAAACTTATGCTTAAACAGTTTGAGGGAAGGGCAAGTCCTTCATGCTATACTTCCAAAGTGGTTTTAAAAGTCGCCCAATATTTTACTACTATTGAAAGTAAAGAAATCTACATGTATGGGAGCTGAAAGTATGCTGGGAAAAATTCAGTATTTCTCTATTCTTTGGAATAACTGAGACCAAACAGAACCCCTCTTGTGAGCTTCACTTTGCCATAAAATATCATTTTCCAAAGAAAGTTATTCCCTGAATCACCTCCCCTGACCTCTGCTTGGACCACTTGTCTTTATAGGCTAAGAAATAATGACAACAAATAAAAATTGAAAATAGTTAACTCTGCAAAACTTGTTGATGCTACGAGCTGTTTTGGGGCATTTTTTTTACTAGTACCAAAATCCGATAATAATCTTTAATTCTTTTCTAAACTACATTCAGCCAACAAGTCCTGTCAAATATTCTTTCTAATGTGTATCTGAACCTTTCTATTTCTTTCTACCCTTATTTGTTTCTCTCCACAGAAAGCTTGTACCATTTCCCACCCACAGTTTTTCTCAATATCCTCCTATCTACTCTTCCCCTGTCTATCCTTGACCCTCTGTCAATTTGTTTCGCACATGTATCTGAAAGTCTCCCCTCCACAAACCATTATTACAAACCCCCAACGTCTCTATGGCATTGGACTAATTAGGATAAAGGTATAAATACATAGCATGATTTGTAACACTGTTTATCATATAGGACTTGCTTGCTTTTTTATATTCATCAGTCTCGGCTACCTGAATATGAAGTCGTGGTGCTTATTAACTTTGCTCGGTCTTCATAGAGAATGTTCTATCTGTTAAGAATATGACTCTCCTGGAGTTGTTTTTTAAAGCTATGTCTGTGGACTTTCTGGACCAGGGTTTAAGTGTCATTTTCAGTAAAGCATTATCTAATCTGTTTAGAATGTTTACCTTTTTACAAACTTTCCTAGACTCTTTGTTATGTAATTCCCCAGAGGCATGATTTGGGACTAAGGCGTTCACTTCCATATTTCCTTTACCGTTCATCATAGAGACATAACCAAAATTAGTTGACTGAATCTTTAAAAAGAATAAATTCATCAGGCTTTGTGATGCATACCTGTAATCCTAGCACTTGGGAGACTGAGGCAGGAAGGTCACCACAAGTTCAAGGCCAATCTGGGCTACATAGTGAGTTCAGAGCTAGTCTGAGCTACATAGTGAGACCCTGTCTCAAAAAAAAAAAATAAAAATAAAAATAAAAATAAAATAAATAAACTCAGGAGGCAAACAGACCACATTTTATCTGATTGTTTGTTCCTCATAGACTACCACACAGCTTCAGTGCTGTAGCCCTACGTCATTTCATCATTTCTGCTGGATCCGTGGGGCTGAGTAGCGGCAAATTCCACTGCTATCCCAAAGAGTTGTGCAATGGGATAGCAAAACATGAGAGAGCAAGAGAGTGGGCCACAAACCTCAATGCAGCATCAAGCAGAGCGAGATGAGGAGGTGCAGAAATTATAAGCAGTGCCTACCACTGCCTGTTACATGCAGTATAGACCTGCAGAGTGTGTGAACGTAATCCCAAGCAGATGTCTGAGCATTTGCTCCACGATATGGAAGTAGTTTGGAGAGAATGGAATGGCTTTCACGATGCAGACGTAAGAACCAAAACTGACTGAGTTATAAATGGTAATATGACTTCACATAAAGGAAAACTATCAGTTGCATTTTATGCTGATACTAACTTTATAAACAGAAGGATTGCAGGTGTGAACCACTAATCCCTCTCGTCTTACAGTTACTAGTATCAGGGACCTGGCCTAGACCTCCAGTCTCCCAAACAAGTGTACAGTGAAGGCTTAAATAAATGAAAAAATTGATGTGATTTTAGGGCTCCAGGAGGATCAAAACCCTCTGCAGAGTTCATGACTCTGGTGGCTAAGACGAGGGCTTTTCGGGGTGGCCCATACTTATTACATTTTCAAACAAAGAGAGGGGGATACTGAGGAAAGTGTGGGAAATGAGCAGGACCTTAGGAGTCACTTCAAAGATTTCTCCAGGTAGTAGATTATGCCAATTAAGGAGAACTGTCTTATCTCCACGATATTTACGGTGGGAATGAGAATGCAGGAGTGAGATGCCTGCAGCTGCAGTCTCTGTCTACTTAATTGGGGTTGGAGCCAGGCTTAGCTGCGGCCTTATCTTACACTTTGAGGTATCTTTGGCATCACAGGCCACTACAGGTCTCAGCCAAGACCAGTGATTCATGGAGGTTCACTTACTGTGAATTAGCTCCCTTTTCCAGGTAAGGAGTCTAGGCCTAGGACAGACTAATAGATAAACATAGAAAGTCAATTAGTTAATTTTAAATCCCACTCAAAGCTGCTTCATAGTGGTATCCAACAACTAGAATAGTAATTTCTCCCATATTCTGACAATAAGTGGACTGTCATTTCAAGTTCCTACTTTTCAAGGTTGGGTGTTTTTGAGACTTTCTTTAAAAATATGGTTGTCAGTTGAGATGAAAGTGTGGAGAAATTGCTCTTGATATTATTTAATGGTTATTATTTTATTTTCCCTATTTTATAAATATTATATATGTAGTAATCTATAGGATCACTATAGAAATTTGCAAATAAAAAAATGAAAGAGAAATAAGAATTACTTCTCCAAGATTGCCATTCTCAGTATTTGATTTTTTATAAATATGCAGCAAAGTTTCTGTGAAACTCCCATGTAGAAGTCACATTTGATAAAGGGCAGTTATTTAAAATATACAAAGAACTCTTCAAATTCAACAGTTGAAAAACAAACATCTGAATTAAACATGGGCAAAAGAAGACATATTTCCAAGATATCTTGCAAAGGAGATAGGCAGATGGCAAATAAATATATGAAAAGATGTTCAGAGAATTGCAAGTTGAAACAGAAAGGAGGTCCCACTCCATGCCTATTCAAATGACTGCCATGTAAAGCACCAAACGATGATCTGGGTGTGGAGCAACAGGACTGTGAGTCACTGCTGTTGGGAATGCAAAATGGAAGATAGTTTGGTTGTTTCTTACAAATTTGAACAAACATCATATGATCCAGCCATAGTATTCTTTGGTATTTACCCAATGAATTGGAAATTCAGGTTCACACAAAACTTTCAAACATCTGTTTATGTCAACATTATTCAGAATTTCCAAAATCTGGAAGCAAACAAGGTGGTCTTCAGTAGATGCATGGGTAAATAAACTATGGTATATCAAAAAATTGAATATTACTCAGTGAATAAAGGAAATGCACTATCAAGCCAGGACAAGAGATGGAGGCACTTTAAATGCATATCGCTACTCAAAAGGTTTCACAGTGTATGGTTCTAATCACCTAATATTCTGAGAAAGAAAACAACGTGAAGATAATAAAAAGATCATGGAAGGTAGGATGTAAAGGAGAAGATGAACAAGCAGAGCACTGAGCATGTTTAAGACACTGCAACTACTTTGCCTCTCGGTGTCAGATTATCTGTTCAGCTTAATTCTCTAGGCTAACCAGTCATTTAGAGGATTGGAGGGAAAACTTGATTAGGTATGAATAAAAAATGATAAATTTTTGGTAAGCATGTGAGTGGCTGTTCTGGTTACATTTGTAACCTGTTGCTTTTGCATTTAAGGGAAAAGTTGAATAAAAATTATGAGCTGTATCTTTTAAAAAATCTGAATTATAGTTAGCAAAATCGACATGTTGCTATTTAAACTGTTCTTGTGCTCTTTTCTGAACTAGTGTCTATAGCAGAGTTTTTGCATATCATACCAGCTTTAGGCTTATACTCTGGTTATTTACATTTAACATGCAATACAAAACTTCCATGTTTTCCTACTCTGTATACTATGTTTTTTTATATGTGTAGCATTTGCAATTAGATTTACCAAAATATACTTACATATTCTCTTCTATTTGGATATGAAATCAAGTTTTGCAATTAATAGAAATATTATAAATATATAACTAGTTTTATTATGTATCTCTAAATACCAATTCAGTATTTTTTTCTTAAAATTAGATTTTGTGAACCAAAATAGATGAAGATTTTGAAAGTTATCTTATACTGCCAAATTACATTCCAAAAACTCTGTAAAAATGTGCATACTATAAGCAGGGAATCAAATGCTACTCACAGAGAACACCTTTGCCAGGATTATATATTATCATTGTGAATTTTGCTAATTGGACAGGTCAAACAAGGTATAACCTTTAATCATCTATTTTTATTATTTCCAAGCAGCATGAACATTGACAGGGACTGGAAGATACCAGTAAATATATTTTTTCTGGACCTGGGAACTTTAAGAATGTTATTTTAAAATGGGGTTGTAGGTTCTGGATTTTTGTTTAATATTGTTCGGGAGGTCCCTTTACTTAGAAAAACATGCTATGCTCAAATTTTGAAATCTAGATAATTTTTTCTTTTCTAACATTCATTGCTCAGGTTTTGAGTCATTAAAAAAACACACTTTTAAAGATAGAACTTGACTTACTTGGGTCATATATAGTGTGAGTATTTCTGTGTGATTGTGGAAACTTCTTTTTTCTGTATCACCTGTGTGCCCAGCACTGTGCCCGTGTTAAATACCATACATCATCACTGAGTTCAAGAAATTCACAGTCTTGTGGGTGGTAGGAAGCAAGAGATCTATGAGTATTCATAGTAAGTAAGGAGGTCCATATGGAAGGGTTTATAGTAGAACAGTGAACTTTGAAATTCAATAGAACAGTTTCCCACTAAGTTCACAGTAGCATAGAATTGGCTGGTATAACGATGATATATCTCACATAACACACAATATGTAGTCAGTTATCATTTGTTACAGCAGGGACCAATACCAAGCATTCTGTAGCACATTCACAAATAGTAGCAATGTGTGTTGCCGATATGGACACAAATAGGTTAGTGTGGATGGGTGTGGCCTCCTGTTGGTTACTTGTGTGGTTACCAAGAGCAGTGTGTGCCATGGGTCACATAGCCATGCTCACCAGGCATCTCTCGCCCACCTGACCATTGAGAAAACACAAACACAAGCTGTTCAGAGACAACTTGAGTTTATCAGGTTTGGGGATTAGTTAACAGAGCTCTGAAGATTCGCATGATATTCGTGTCTATTTGAATATTATTTTCTTCTTTTACACTTAACAAAAGAAGCTTATTTTCTCCTTAACAAGTGTCTTCATTATTATTATTATTATTATTATTATTATAATTATTATTATTATAGAAATGAGTCACTGCCTTTGCTTTTTGTGTTGCTATAACCAAATACCCCAGACTACCTAATCGACATGGAAAAGAACTTCATTTTCTCACAGTTCTGGAGTCTGGACGTCCCACACCAAGGTCATGGCCTGTTTAGTGTTTGGTGAGGGCCAGGTCTCTGCTAAGGAGGAGGTCCCTTGGAGGCTGCATGCTCTGGAGTGGGAGGATACTGTGTCCTCACAGAGCAGAAGGCAGCGGACAAGCGGGACCAAGCTCACTCCATCGGGCCCTTTGCAGTGGTATTAATCCGCGGCTGAATCTGAGCCCTCGTGACCGAGGCACATTTTCACAGTGCTGCATGAAGTTTCAGCATGAGTTTTCAGAAGGGCAAAATCAGGTTATGGCAACCACCGAAGTCGTGTTTGGCAATTCATCTGAAACAACCAGTGCACTTTCTGTGTGCTCCTTATTTGCTTGGAAAACCTTTGAATGTGTGCTTTTATTACAACTTAATTCTAGGTCACAGATTTACAGCTCTGTAGTTTAAAGGAGTGGGCGTTCCATTTGTCTCACAGGTGTGTGTTTGTGATTTCTGTAACTCAACCACCTATTGCATCACTTGTTTTACCTCTTCTAAGTACAATATTGACTCTTGTGATTTTAGATCATATCTTAAGAATGAAAGGAATACCAGGCATGATGGCACACAGCTGCAAACCCAGCTCTCTGGGAGACTGAGGCTAGACGGTTGCAAGTTTAAGCCCAGCCAACGTACCTTGGTGACTTAGAGAAAGTTTGTCTCGAAATAAAAAATAAAAAGGACTTGGGGATATGGTTCAGTATGATGGCCATGGTCAGCACCAACTTAACAACAGATAACTAAGAGAATCATATTAAATTCATTTGTAATGAATTTCACTGGTGAAAGGGCTTTACAGTGTCTGAAACTGTCATTAGTTGAACACTTTCTAAGTAAGTTGCTTTAATATATGATTTAATTTTCACAACAAAGTAAGAGAATATACTGTAACACTAAAGGCTTCATAAAGGTCGCAATGGATTATTTTCTTCTTTATAACATAATAATTTTGGCAAAACTTTATCTTACATTAAGATTTAAAATACTATTCTGCTTGGGAAGATGGAAACTGAAATTGGTTTTAATGTGAGGACAGGGCAGAAATATACCAGGTAGGTAATAGGCAATTCAGGAACAGACGCAGGTAAACTCTAGTTAAGGAACCAGATCTAGTCAAAGAGGGAGCAGGCATACGGCTTGAAGTTACTTGTTGCTACATGAAACAAAGTTTTGTTAGGGGCAATATGAAGGGCTTTGAAATTCGTAATCACCAGCTGTCTTCCTCAAAAATTTCAAGTGCAAACAGTGGAAAAGATGAGCAATATTTCGTTACAAAGTGCATCCTCTGAGCTCTTTGACAGAAGCACTTCCCTGTGCTTCTCCTCAGAATTGTTGAATTAATTAGATGCTTTGGGTCCTCATGTTTCGTTTCCTTGTTTGTTTTTCTGGCAAAGTTCTAAATGTTACAGTTACAGATTTCACCTGAACTCTCAACCTCAGAGGCTGGGATGAGTGGAGAAGGAAAATACCTGCCCAATATTTTCTACCATTTTAAAGCCTTTATCCGCATAACATATGTGCTCAATCAACGATGTTAATTGCATGAGAAAGAGAAAATAGCATTTTATTCTGAGCCAATACTGCATTAAATCATAGTGAGAATGAATGAAAAGATGGAGAATGACCTAAATTTTAGATTAGATTTGTCTGCAAAGGTAATGAACTCCAAAGCGAGCATAAGCTAAATTCAGATTCCTAATAAAAATGGAAACGAGCCAGGTTTCAGCTCTCATTACTGAAATTTTGCATGACTCCAATCTTTGCTCATTTCCTGCTGCAATACGTGTATTTTGACAGATCTTGGTATCTCCTGATTTTCAAGAATAAACACCTACAAAATTTATATAATCTGTCAAAGAAAATATAGAAAGGAATATCCTCATAATATCATAATTATCCCTAATTTGTGTATCTATTCTTAGGATCTGATTGTGTAACTGATACTATATATGTATTTTGAAAAAAAAGAATAATTTTTTTATAATGATATGTGCAATTATATTCTCATCAACATAAAAATAGACTTTTTTTCAGTTTTAAAACTTTGAATACATTTTAATAAAAATAAAATTGGACCAGAAGCTTAAATTAACATTGATGAGTAATAAAATTACCCTTCTGAGTATATTTTATTGTATATTTATATATTAATATCTTTAAAAAATACTTGAAAAAATACTGCAGTGTGTACTGGTAAGTAGAATGTTTCAGTAGACCTACAGATAACAATATTCGTCAAGCAGTGGTAAACATGGGCTGCAATAAAGTCTTCATACAACCACACACTTCGTACAGAGTTACTGTTCATAAGAATTAGAGTGAACGTCTCCACAAGGGACCTAGCAGTTAAGATGAAGATACACTGTATCCAGCTGAGCTAGTGATCAGGACCTTCCCTCTAGACTCTGCTGGTTCTTGCAAGAGATGTCACTGAGGATTCACTGCACCTCACGCTCCAGGTCCTGCTTGCTCTCCCCACGAGAGGTTGCTCCTCACTAGTGGCTGCCTGTGATATTCAATTGAAAGTATGTGTAGCACTTTGCCTTTGAAAGATGACCTTCCCCATTCTTGCATGACCTCTGAGCTGCTATTTGAAACAACCATTAACAAGACATTCCAAAGTCTATGGGGAATGAAGTTTCTGGTTATCTCAGTATCCACACAGCCAGTGGATACAGCAATCATGGGCTTAGTTCCATACGTCCTTTGCTCAGCAGTGGAGACCTTGGTTAGATGCAAAGTGTCCAGTGCTGTTACAGGCAACAAATATAGTAAAAATGAAAGAAACAAAGCTCAGTCAAAATTGTTTTCTTAGTTAAATTTTTCATTGTTGGAACAAAATATCTGACAGTGGTAAGTTTAAAGAGGAGAGGTTTATTTTGGCTCACAGTTTGTAGAGTTTTCAGCCCATAATTGGCTGATTCCAAGGCAGCTCAGCATGACAGAGGGGCATGGCAGAGGTGGCAAGAAGCAGTGGTGCTCAAGGGAGTAGTGGTGCATATATACATATGCCTACGCCTATACCAATGCCCATGCCTATACCAATGCCCATGCCTATACCAATGCCTATGCCTATACCAATGCCTATGCCTATACCAATGCCTATGCCTATGCCTATATCAAGACCAATACCTATTGGAGACCACTACGAAGTGGCTCTGAGGAGGATTTAAAATTTACTAATTGGCATTTTATTTGTCTGTGAACCTGACCTAGGCCTAGGCCCCTTTCCTGGCGATGGGAGCTGATTCATAGAAAATGAATCTCCATGAATCACTGGTCCTGACCGAGGCCTGTAGTGGCCGATGAGGTCACAGATACCTCAAAGGGCAAGGTAAAGAAGGTCTCAGCTGAGGACATCTTGGCTCCATAATTAATTATGTTAATAGAGACTGCCCTGCAGGCATCTTACTCTGCAGGGCATCACAGTCCCATCACAAAGGCCATCTTGGAGATAAAATAATTCTCCTCTTCTGGCATTCTTTCCTACTTTGAGATGTCTTTGAAGTGACTCCCAAGTCCTGCTCTGTTCTGGCACCTCCCTCAGCACCTCCCTCAGTATCCCCTCTCTTTGTCTATTTGAAAATATATACGGCTGGTCCAGAAAAGCTCTTTGTCTTAGCCCTATACCTATATCTATATCTATACCGATACTTCTACCACTATCAAT
>RJWM01004088.1:0-105100 GCA_004363535.1 Dasyprocta punctata | reverse complement strand
TGCAGTGCATTCGCTGCAGTGATGGCTTCTCAGGGCGCAACTGCATCCCAGGCAGTGCAGACTTCCAGAGCCTGGTGCCTAAGATCACCAGCCTCCTGGACAAGCTGCACTCCACCCGGCAACACCTGCATCAGATGTGGCATGTGCGCAAGCTCAAGCTGGACCAGTGCTTCCAACTGCGGCTCTTTGAGCAGGATGCTGAGAAGGTAGGAAGGGAACCAGCTACGCCTGAGCTGCTGGGAGGTGGGTCAGAGCTTTTTAGAGAAACTGGTGGGAGTTGCTAATCCAGTTCTCTGATTAACCACAGTAGAAGTTTCGTGGAAAACGTTTTTTTAAACTTTCTATTAGTTTTGCCTGGTGTTAGTTTATTTCAATCTTATATTTGGCCAGTGCTCAGTGAGTGTTCTTGAAGCTTACCCTTATATAGTATTTATTATGTGCCAGGAACTGTTCTAAGCATCATGTATAAATTAACTCATTTTAATCCTTTCAGAAGTCCTGAGCAGTAGTTAGGCCGTCTTCCTGACTTAAAGATGGAGAAACTGAGGGCTAACTGAGGTTAACCAGGCTGGGAGGCGCGGCCGGGCTGCGAGCCTGTGCTGTCACCCTTGTCCCACACTGTCCCTCCAGGTCTCCTTAACAGCGGGGGAAAAATGGTTATTTGCAGCCACCATCACGTTAGTGTCCGTTGTCCTGCAGTGTACTTTAGTACTGATGAAGCACTATTGTACATGCAGTCTTGTTTCGTCTGCACAGTCCTCAGTCCCTACTGACACACAGGGAAACTGAGCTCTTTGGCCTCAGATCTGCAGCGCCAGAGCTGATAAGTGAATCTGGTGTGAAAAGGTCTAAAGTTTTCCTTGCCATACTGTCCTTTTTTTTTTTTCTTTTTAAACTTTTTATAACTTTTTTGGAGCACTTTCTCAACTAAGACATTTTCCCAGCAGTGAATTTCAAAGCTTTCCTCTTATCAGAGAAAAGCAAGATATGAGACAGTGAAAAACAAAAATGACATGTAGTGCCTCTTTGCTAAGGACACAAAAATATTTTCTCCAGAGTCTCCTCAAGTAGAACAGGAGAATAAAGAGTTTAATGTTGTTGTCCTTTAAGAAGATTAAATTGGGCTCCTTCCTCCCTGCTTTCTGGGTATGACTTATATTAAATGCACAGTCCTGTTCTTGGACATGCCATTGTATCTCTCAGTAACCCTCAGATTTTACACATAGTATCTAATACAGTATTTTTGTGTCTTTCAAGAGTTCAAAATGAAAATATCTCTGGGTAAAGTATGATAAAAATCAAGATATAAACCTATTTATAGAATTACAATCCTAATTTATGTATAATAAGAAGAAAATTTACCAAAATATTGATAGTTTTTATTTCTGGGGACCAGACTTATGGTTGATTTAATATATCTATAAACGTTCTGCATCTTCTAATCTTTTAAAATTTATGTTTCACTAGAAAAATCAATATGTAGTGTGTAGTTTTTAAAAGAATGCATATCCCTGTGTACAACAGAACTTTTGAACCTCACCTGAGCAAGCTTTTGGAAGAGCTACGCAGAATACTTTCCCTGACCTTCCTCGGGGCTCTTTGCCTCATGGTCTGACCCTGCCTCTGCTCTGTGGGAGGGGGCGGCTTGGACCATAGAATCTCTGCATTGCTCACCAAGTAATAGGAAGTCAGCTGCTGCATGAAGCTGGAGGCAGGTGCTTGGCTCCTCTGGCCAGTGTGGGCAGGTTTGGCTCATTCCTTTTACTTGAGACTTCTGCTGTAGGACTGGGAGTCTGCTTTCCAGCCTTTGTGCCTCTTTCAGGGAGATGGCAACAGTAAGTGGGCAGGAGACTTATGTCTGCCTGGGTGTGTTTTAGATTTGGGGGCCCTTCAGAGTATCCCTGAAGCTCACTAGGGAATCCTGCATGGAACTCAGAAGATACCTATCTCGAAACCAAATCAAATATTGTACCATGGGCTCAGGAGTTCCCAACTGGGGAAGGCTGCCTTTCCAGAGCCAGCCAGCTTTCGTTCAACTGGTTAGTAACTGCTGCCACTTCTACAAGGGGTGATCAGAAACTACAGTGGACATTTAAATTTTAAAAACTTGTTAAAGTGCACATTACTATTAATCACCCTTAAAACATTCCTTCTCACATCAAACACTCTTCACCCTTCCTTCTTGTCACGTTCTGATGCAGTTCTGGAAGTCCTTGGTTGTACATCTTTATGAGGTGTGATAAAATATATGGGGAGTGCTGCTGCTGAGTGCCATCTCATGGAAAGGTCGGCTTGTAAAAACTTTATAGTGCATCCTCATCCAGTGTATTCACTAGATCCAGCACCATGCGACTTCTGACCTCCCCAGAGTCAAAATGTCTATGAAAAGTAAATGTTTTGAATCAATTCAGGACATTAAGGCAGCCACAACAGCATAACTAAAGACATGTAAAAGGACTTCCAAAAGTGCTTTAGAAAGTAGAAAGAATGATGAGATAAGTGTTTTCAAAACACGGAAGAATACTTTGAGGGGAAATAATGGCAATGGTTCTCTTTTTTGTTGTTTGTTTGTTTTTGTTTCTGTTTCTGAGACAGTCTCACTATGCAGTTCAGGCTGGACTTGACCTTACTTTGTATCACAGTCTGGTCTCCAACTCACAGCGATCCTTCTGCCTCAGCCTCCTGAGTGCTGGGATTACAGGCATGCAACACCATGCCTGATCAGTGTGTCTTTCTCTGTAAAAAAATTTTTAAGAATTTAAACACACCATATTTTTTGGTCATACCTTGTCATATCCTGTCATTTTATGGTCACAAGAATTATAGTCTATTATTCTTGTTTTACATTTGAGGAAGCAGACACTCAGAGAGGGGAAGTGGAGTGCCCAAGATTACACTGCTAGTTAGACAGAGCCAGTGTATTAGTCTGCCTCCAAAGCCCACCCAGACTCTCACCCAGTAACCCCACTATCCCTCTGCTCCCAGAACCTGTCTCATGTCACCTGCTGGCCCCTGGTTCTCCTGGCCACACCCAGAGGAGCCTAGAGAAACCGCAGGTTCTACTTCCTAATGCTTACTCTTCAGCAGAGATTCTTATTTTTTCTGAGACACAGATCTCTTTGATCTAGTAAAGCCTAAGGACTCCTTCTCAGAATAATATTTGTAAATGTACCAAAAATATACATAGGCTTATATAGCAATTACTGAAATACCGTTAGTTATTAAAGAAAAAAACCAAGAAAATGTACTTCTTTATTAACAAGTAATAGGATCTACTCGAAGTCTGACTACTACCATGACTTTTGAAATAGTGAGAAGCATAAATGGTATTTCAGGAAAATAACATTGATGAGTGTATTAGTCAGCCTTTCCTTGCTGGGACAAAATGTCCAACCTTTGCATCTTAGAGGAGGAAAAGTCAAATGGATGATTGGGTTTTTTTGTTTGTTTGTTTGTTTGTTTTTTTGTTTTTGATACCAGGGGTTGAACTCATGACCTCGAGCTTTCCAGGCAAAATGATTGTTTGAGAAGTTTCAGACCAGGGCTTGCTGGCTCCAAGGCAGGAGCATCATGGCGGGGGTGGGGGGTGGGGAGGAGGGGCAGAGGCGGGTGGGGGGAAGAGCTGCTTGCTTCAGGGCAAAGGGGAGCAGAGCACAGAAGGATAACGTATTTGTGGGGGCCAGAGACTCAGTATAGTACTGAAGACCATGCCACTATGACCCACCCAGACACACCCAGAGCTCTGCTTTACTAGTCCCCTGGGCTGCTCTTAAGCCAATTAAATTACCATCCAGCTCAATTGTCATGATGTGATATGGAAATATGTATGTATTTATTGGTGTCAAAGGCACCAGCGTAGCTAACACTACTGTAGTTTAATGCCTGTGTTCATAATGAAAGGGAATGCTATATTTCAGCTACAGTCTAGTAAAAATAAGCACTTTTTTTCTCTTCTAAATATGTGATTCCTAAATTATGTCATGAATGCTAGAATCCCTATTCTGTGGTATGTGTGTGTTTGGGTACACATGCATATGTGTATGTGTGTGTTGGGGAGAAAAGGAGGGAGAAGGAAGGAGGAAGGGAGGGAGGGAGAGACAGAGACAGAGACAGAGACAGAAACAGAGAAAGAGGGAGGGAGAGAGAGAGAGAAATTAAAATAAAGCAGAGGCAGCGAGAAAGATGCTGGGAAGAGGGCATCCCAGGAATATTTTGACATTGAGTCAGTGGTGAAAATGCTGCTTAAGCTTGACCCAGCTGCCACAGAAATGTGCTGGGTGTGGGGCTGGGGAGAAAAGCAGTCCTTCTGAGTTGCTTCCAGATTCATTTTAAATATCTGTGTGGAGCTAAGTATCTCAGCCTTTGACTTATTTGGTGTTTTTGGAAGGGGGTCAGGCGGGTGACTTTTGGGAGTAAGGACTGTGTGTGCAGACCCACATCTAAACACAGATGTGAGGAAATAGTTACTGTGTGAGCTGCATCTCAGCCTCCTTCTGATGGGAGGCTTGCTGGATGGTCAGTGAGGCCTTTAATCCAGATCTGGGAAGCTCTTGGCAGCCAGAGAAGTCTAGTGGCTGCTCAGCTTTTATTTTTGTAGCAGAGGTGGGTGTAGAGTCTCCTCTTTGGCTCTGTGGGGGGACAGCGTGTACCTCAGGGCTTGCATGGTGCTTCCCATTACTAGCTGGCCTTGGGGAGGGAAGCCACCTCTCTCCACCGTCTCTGATCCCTGGGAGGCCTCCCTTCCTTCTCTTAAGCTGGTAGAGGGAGAGTTATGTAGTTATGTTGTCTCCCAATTAAACACCTAGAGAGGAGAGACACTGTTCTATTCGTAAGTTATAAAGCAGGCCACCTACTCATTTGACAATGTATATTGAGTAACTGCCATGAGCCCAAACAAGGCTTTTGAATAAAGACATGTAGGCGAAAGTTTCTATCCTAGAGTAGCTTACCATCTACTAAAGGAGGTGGACACATAAATGCTGATTTATGTATTTATTTGAAACAAATTTATTGAAGTATACTTGATTCTTAATAAGCTGCACATATTAAGGTATACAGCCTGATGAATTTCAACATGTGCATGTAGCCCTGGAAACATCACCACAATCAAAGTACTAGGTGTATCCATACCACTGAATCCTTCCTTGTTTCCCTTTGCATAAAGTCTCATTTTTTAATGTCTGCTGTGCACCTTATACTGCCCCAGGCACAGCCCCTGTGTTCAGGAGTTCTCTAATATGAATGACCCTCATAGCTAAAGCGTGGCAGGAAAGCCTTAGTGAGCAGTGTGTGGGAGCAGTGGGTAATTCAGAGATGATCAAGTAACACACGATATTTGGAGATGAACCACTATTGCATCAGCACAGTGCTCTCTGTTCTGTAACTAATGGACTTGTCCTCCACTATGTCCACAGAACACAAGCTGGGTCATCCCTCATTAGCCTGCATAGATTACGCAGCTTTGTTTCACAGCCGTCTCTTTGCCCAGCTGCAGTGGACTCCAGGTAAAAAAGGTGTCTGCCCTCCTTCATTACCAAGAGTGTGAATAGTTCTCTTCTCCGCTGTGGGGGAGGGCTGTGGGTGGTATTTAAAGTCATTAAGTAGATTCACTGTAGACATTGTAGATATGCCTTCAGAAAAGGGGAGGGTGGGTTCTGCTTAGGGGAACATCCTCCCTACACTCCCTTTTCTGGTGCCTCCTGTGCCAGAGGCCAAAAAGTCTACATCCCATGCACTGCAGAAATCTTAGCCTTGTCAGGCTGAGTGGATGATCCTGTCCGCAGGTGATGTCCATAAGAAGTATCAGGAAACACTGACACTGCTTTCGTGTCTGCCTTCTGATCTGGAGAAGGCCCTCCATCTTCCAGTCTTTCTAAGAAAAAGATTATGTTTAGAGGAGCCTGGGGGTATAACTAGACCTAATTGATTGGGAAACTTTTGCCTACTTCCCTTCTGAATAAAGAAGGCTAGGCTGATGTCTACCCGGGACTCAGTTTTCAGTCTTGCCTGAAGCTTTTCTGGAAAAAAGAAAAGAAAAGAAAAGAACGGACAAGATAAGACAAGACAAGAAAAAAAAGGAGGATATTCCCATTTCCTACAGGAAAATCTCCCCAAACAATAAACAAAGCTACCTGTTTGGGTTCTAGTATTGGAATCAGGGTTCTTATTGGTTTATGCAGAGTGTGGTATTTGTTTCACATGTAATCACATATGTGGGAATTGCCCAAAACAGCATCTTTATTACGAACCCTGATAGAATATTTTGTGTCCACCACCTCCACCACCGAAATGTCTAGCCCAAATGAGAATCTTACTGTTTTTGCTGCTCAGAGAAGGCTGAGGCCTTGATAGCCTGTGACTATTCTTTCACACTGCCTTTGGAAAAGTGTCCCTTAGAAAACTTACTGTTTTAATACTTCTTGCATATTCATTATTGCATGGTAGAAGTCCGTTCACATCCATGATGTTACATCCATGGGGAAATGGAGATGGTGTCTGAGTGAGCTTAGGATTTGTCCTGCAGTGAGTGCCATGATTTGTGAGACCTTAGACACATCTTTAATCTCTGACCCTCAACTGTGTTACCAACGGTTGTAGTTAATATCTAGATGCCCCCAGGAGCCTCATGAGCTCAGAGGTGGGGCTTTTGGAAGATGATTGGATTATGGGGGTTTATAGTTGACTTGCTGTTAGGAGATGGCATCCAGTCAGAAGAGGTGTGTCACAGGGTAGGGGTGGGGGTTTATTTCCTTCTCTAGCTGCTCCTTTCATCTTTCTCTCTGTCTCTCTCTCTGTCTTTCTATCTCTATCTCTGTCTCTGTCTCTCTCTGTCTCCCCTTTCTATCCGCTACGGTATGAGCAGCTCTCCTCCGCTATGTCACTCTACCATACTGTCCTGCCTTAGAGCCAACTGACAATGGACTGTAAACATGAACCAAAGTAAACCTTTCCTCCTTTAAGTTGTAGGTGGTGGGTATTGTGTCTCAGTGACAAGAAAAATGACTAAGACACCAAGAGAACAAAGAAAAAGTTTGGACAGGCTCCGTGTTTTTGATTTGTTTCCATATTGCACTGTTTACTCACACAATGCTCTCATCTTTCAGCAGGTGAAACGGGTGACCATGGTCACAGTAGTGGTAGTTGTGATGGTGGTGGTAGAGGTGGTGATGACCAGAAATAAATTTTTGGGAGACCTATCAGAATCTTCAGAATAGTTTGATAAAGTCCCCAACCCAATTCCCGATTCCCATTGTTATGGTTTACGTCCAGATATCCTCCAGGAGCCTCATGCACTCATAAACAGGCCTTTGGAAGTTGGCTAGATTATGGAGCTTATAGCTGACTTGCTGTGAGGAGATAGCCTCTGGTCAGAAGAGGCAGATCGCCTTAATGTGACCTGGGAGGGTATATCTCCTTCCTTGATCTTTCTATACTTCCTGGCTGCCATGAGGTAAAGAGCTTCCCTCCACCCAGACCCTTCTACCATGCCATCCTGCCTGGCAGCCAGCTGATTAGAGACTGAAACCTCTACAAAGTGTGAGCCAAAATAAGACTTTAAATTGAGGGCCTTGGGTATTTTTGTCCCAGCAATGAGGAAAGTGACTAAGGCACTCCTCCTTTGAGACTTGCTACACTAAATGTCTAAGCCCTTTGATAGCTCAACAATTCTAAAGTACTTTTCACTTGATTACTCTTCATATTCTCTACATATCTACAGTAGATTCTTTTCTGTATTGTTTTTGTACCTTAGGAGATTATGAAAAGTATGGAAGTTTTCTTAGCAAATAAAACCATAACCTCAAATTCTTGTCCTGTATTAAAAACTAACCCAAGCTGGGTGTAGTGGTACATGCCTGTAAGCCCAGCACTTGGGAGGCTGAGGCAGGAGGATCATTGTGAGTTTGAGACCAACCTGGGGTACAAAGTGAGCTCAAGGCCAGCCTGAACTGCATAGTGAGACCCTGTCTCAAAAAGACGTAAATAAATAAATAAATAACCCAAACTGCTCAGGATTATTAAGAGAATGAAATGGGGTCATGGATATTGAAGTACCATATGTGGTTCTATGTTCTTCCCCTTGCTTTCTTTCCTTTTGTTCACGCTGTTCCAGTCGTGGCTCACGCTTCAGGCTCAGATGCTTGCTGAGACCATGCGTAGTGTCACTGACGCGCCTTTCCACATCAACTTGTTCTGAAGCGTTTTCACTTGTCCCTAATTGAACAAGATTGGGCTGGGGATTTAGCTCAGTGACTGTATGGGTTTGATCCTGTGGTCCCCCCCCCCCCCGACAAAGTCTCATGTAATCGCCGCATGGACAGGGCTGAGTCTGGTGTTTGTGATTGGTTTGTTGTCTGGCACTAGGATTGGTGATGTGAGTGCTGCGCCCGCCCCGGGATGGAGCTGACTTACAGTGTAAGGGCAACAGGAAGGTGTGTCTGGCTCACTGTCTCTCGTAGGTTTGCCTTGCTATTTGGTGGTATGCCATGCGGCCTTGGAGCTAACTGAGTATGGACCGAAACCCTTGAGAACTGTAAGAAATAAACCTTTCCTTCCCTAATTTTAGGCGTCAGGTATTCTGTCTCAGCAACGAGAGAAAAGTAACAAAGACAGTGGTATAAATGCCTGCCTGGCAGGCACAAGGTTGTGAGTTCAATCCCCGGTAAAAAAACCTAATTGAACAATATTAAGAATTGATTTTTAAGAGAAGTTGGAAATTTTTATGTAGATTCATGGAGGTCTTAAGGTCATGAGACTGTGTGGTGCCCCTGGACAAGGAACAAGAGAGGAGCACTGGGTCCTCCCTGATAGGTCAGCGGATGTGTGTGGAGGGGTGACCCCCACAGGGAAGCTTCTTTGGAAACAGAGCATCTGTCCTCGAAGCAGCCGTCATGACTCTTCCTCGTGTCCCAGAGGAAGTGGTCATGCCTTCCCATGTGCCTTCTGATCAGAGACTTTTGTTACATGTTTTGCATTATACTTAAGAGGATATTTGTCTTGCTCCTTTGCAAACTTGGTGCAAGAAATACTTCCTATGATCCATCTAAAGGACATATATATGATTTTTGGGTTCTCGGAAGTCTATGCAAACAAAATATGAGGTACTACTGGGTAAAGGCTCTCACGCAGGTCAGCAGGCCACTGTGCTAAGGGCTGTATGCTTTTGAAGTATGAATGTCCTGTTAGCCAGATTAGTATTTCAGGACATCCCCAGGATGCCCAGTCACTGGGCATAATAACCACTGCTGTTTCCTGCCCTTTCTCCAAGGTATAAATAGTTCTAATAACTCCCAGAGCCCAAAACAGGACCCAGAGTCTCATCTTGCCTAGACTGACCAGAACCAGTGGGGCCAGTAGTTGAGAAATATCATTGCCTCTCCTTCTACACTGGCAGCTGACCTATGTCTCTTCTCCACACCTCTACCCTCCATACCCCAGTGCCAGCAATGAGCATGACTCCAAGTCATTTCTCAAAGTGAAATGCCTTTGTAGTAATTACAATATGTAATACATCTTTGAATGTCAGTTTCCAAAGTGTTCTCTCACACCCATGACCTTAGTGTTTTCTGGGCCAGCCCTTCCTTTCACATAGGAGACTTTGACCCAGAGCGGAGGCCCACCCAAAGCCATTTAGTTGCTGGTTCCTCAGTTGGGTCTCCCACGTGTCTTATGTAGGAGGAGGCCAGCTGGACATGACTATGAACATCATTTTGCAGATGGGAAAGCTGAGATTTGGTGAGGTTGAGAGGTTTGTGTGGGATAGAGTTAGGCAAGCAGGTAGGCCCTCTGCCCTGAAGCTAATGCTCTTCCTCTTCCCCCTTCCCAGCACACACGTGCATGCACACACCAGACATCCACACTCATGCACATACACACTCATGCACAGCTTGTCTTTGGGAAGCTCCTTGCCACACAGGAGAAACAGCCAAATGCTATAGACCTAGAGGTGGCTGAAGTTCCTGGGGGTAAGCTGGAGATAGGAGCTGCCTCTCACATGTCCTCGCCTCTACTGTGATGAAGGGCAAGCACTGCTCAGGGCTTCAGAGGGGCGTGCCAAGTCTCAATGTGATTCAGTTGCTTGAGTCTTTTGTGTTGGGAGAGAGGATTCAGAGTGAGCTGTAACCTTCAGAGAGGTCAGACGGGCAGGGTCTTTACCAGGTGCTTTGTAATTTCCTGCTTTTTTGGGGGAAAGGCCTCTTGTTGCTGGCCTCCCTCTTCTTTCAGAGGCCTCAGTCACTGAACCCCTCCACCTCTTGTTGACTGGGCGCTGGGTAAGGAAGTATATCTGTACCCTGCCTCCCCTGATATAGAACACAGTGTCCTGAATTATTTCCAGCCTGCTGGTCCTGGGAATCTCTACTTACTTTTGCTCATTTCCTCCCCTTGAACATTAGAAACATTAGATTCCAAAAATAATCCAGGTCACAGTGTTCTGCAGGCTGTATGTGTGTGTTTCCCCCAGAACTGTTTTGCTCCCTCTTACATCCTTTCTCCCTTTCTGTTCTCTTGCCTGCGTTTCAGCCCATTTGTATCCTGAGATGAGCAGTCTGCCTGAGGGGTGTGGGTGTGAAGAACAGCAGAGAAAAAGTGGAAGGGGTGCTCTGGCCTGGGAGGCTTGGCTTCCTCCCCCAGTTCTCTCATGAGGCTGGTGGGTGCCGAGACCTGAACCTCTGTGTGTGAAAAGCCTCCCTGTGCAGCCTCTGTTTGTGAAAGGATCTCAGAAAATAAAGTCTGATCAGAGGTGTGTGTGTGCATGTGAGAGAGAGAGAGAGAGGGAGGGAGGGAGACAGAGACAAAGCAGTAACTGAGAAGTGTTCATCAACTGACCCATTTGTAAACAGACACTAAGTGTCTCCAGTGTGCCAGGTCTTCTCATAGGTGCTGGTGACCATATCTGTTTACTCTTACTACAGGGATTGAGTGATGGGTAGTGTAGCTATGGTAGTGCAGGGACACTAATGCAATTCATGATACCTTACAAGAAAGAGACAGCTTATAAACAGTGTTTGGAACCTGGGTAAATTATCAAGGTTTCTGTTGCTTAGTGGGCTGGGGAAGGGGTTGTGGGGCAGTATGTATGGGTGGTTCTAGCAAAAACAAAGTATGTCAGCTATGCCCCAGTCAAGGAAGTAGAGAAGGAATGAAATTAAGTAAAAGAAAATGCATATAATGTACCTAGTACGTCTAGAACCTAGTAGGTTTGCAGAGGCAAACTTGAGCTGGCTTGTGAATAGCTGAGTGGGGTCCAAATGCTTGGGAATGCTTTCTTGTGGGGCATAGAGAGATAGGGCAGGGAGCCTCATCCACAGCAAGAATTTCAGAGCTGACAGTGGCAACATGTGGCAACACAGCCTGGTGTCAAAGTAGAGACCAGGTGATTGGAAAAACTAGAAAGGGATCTTGACAAGGAGCTGGTCAGTGGGTATTAGCCATAGTGTCTGCAGCTGGTGGTGGAAAAGGAGACAGAAGCTTGTGTCTAGGATCTGGTAGGATCTTAAAACACTGTTGCTGAAGATTAACCAATTGGATGAGTGACACATCCTGAGTAAGAGATGGGCAATTGTGAAGACAAACTAGAGCCAAGCTTTAGGATGTTGAAACAGAAGGTCCCGGCAAGCAAATCCCCATTGCTTGGGTAAGTTCACAAAGGTACCTGTCACTACCATGGAAATACAGTTAGGAAAACATTCAGCCAGGGTTGAGTGTGGGGAGAGGAGAGTGTGAGCAGAGGCATTAATTTTCAAAGCGTGACCTGTCTGGGGTCATCCACTCTCTGATGGGACTGGAACTCAGGCTCCATGGGAGGAATGAAAGAGGGTGATGTCCATGCCCTACTGGTCACCAGGAGTCAGAGCACAACAGAGAATCAGCAGTCCATCACATAACAAGGGAACCATGAGAAAAACTGGATTCTGATGAGCATTCAGGCTCTGCCAGAACATCACAGATTTCTAGAGGTGCTGATAGACCCAGTCCCTCACCCAGGACAGAACTCCTTCCCAGGCTGCCTGACTGACCTGCATTCTTTCAGACTGCACTGAGTATTCCCAGGCTTGAGAATGCCAAGGCTTTTTGAGGCATCCCATGTTGCTGTCACACAGCTGTAGTTGTTAGAAAGGCTTCCATTGACTGGGCCAGCACCTGCCTTCCTCTGGTTTTGCCAGGTCTGCCACTGGTATCCTAAAACCAGTCTCTTCTTGTTCCCATATGGTAATCCTCCAGTGACTTGGTGATGGTCCCTATGGCCTTCCCCACCTTCTGTGCTCCAGGTGAAAACAGACAAGTTTTTTGTGTAGGCTCCATAACATGGCTTTCCTGGGACCAGTTTTTCAAATGAGAGGCATCAGCGGATGCCTAAATGTAGCTCTGGGGTAAAGTTGGACACTATATTTTCAGCTTTGATTACATAGGGAGTTTGCATCTCTTGGTCCCACTTGCTCAGGTGAGAAAAAAGATGTGTGTGTGTGTGTGTGTGTGTGTGTGTGTTCATACATCTGTGTGTCTGTGTATCTGTGTAGATGCAGTTGCTTTGTGTGACTCAAGTTAGTCAGAAATCCCAAGGATGTCCCACCTAGAGAATCATGGCCTCCCAATCAAGTGAAATCTTAGGTGTAAATACAAGAGCAAGAATCTGCTTCTCACACGTAAACACGGTGAGGTGTTTCCAGTATGCATGTGTTGGATTAACAGGTTTCTGGTGCCTAGTTAGGTGGTAATCTCCTTTCCACAGGAAAAAGCACAATTCAGGGCATTTGCTGTTCTGGTCCCATCCTTGGGTCCCATGGATCTTTCCAAGTCTTACCTAAGCACAGCAAAAACCTCATGGTCTTAGTGTAGAAAGCGTCAGAAAACCTGAAGTAAGGCATGCAAAGGCTTATTAATTCCACGGAGGAGATCTGCATCTATCTGGAACCCAAGGAGGCTTCTTACCCTCATTCCATGTTCTCAAAGAAATCCCATTGTCTTGCTCCTTTGCCCATATTTAGCTCTTCTTCAGTATGCTTTTTCTGGAATAGTAAAATTCTGCGGACTGTGTGTGGTGAAAGAAGATATGCCCTTTCCTCATGTAGAGAAAAAAGGAGCATTTGGCTTCATTCATGCAGATAGGATGGATTGGCCGATCCCACTCAGGGGGCTTAACCTTCCTGTGGAGCTGGGGAGATTTGTTCTGAGGTGTCAAGAGGAGGTACAAACTAGAAAGACCTCGAAAGAGGAGTGAGACCGGACTTGGCGTTCAGTGTCTATCACTGGAGACATCCTGTTCTGGGGCTCTGCTCTCTTCTACCTTTTTATGGCCTTGTTGATGTCAACGTCCCACTGGGAGTGCCTGTTCCACTGTCTCCCCAGTGAAACCCTCCCCCAGCTGAGAGTCCAGCTCCAGTGCTGTCCTGCCCAGCCTTCCCTGTCGGAGAAGCTCTTTCTCATCTTTGAGCACCTCCCTGCTGCCCTTAGCCAGCCCCTTCCTGCTGGCCTGTCACATCCCATCTCCAAGTCGAGTCAGGGCTGCACTGCACCACGGCACAGTCCTCCCTTGGCTGCCTGATGGAACCAAACTTTTCGAGCACTCACGCTGAGCTGGCTCAAGAGCACCACCTACTGCAGAGTGGTTCAGGGGATGCTTCTGTAATGCCCTCACCCTTCGAAACAGCGGTTTTAGTAAGTTTCATTTGGCAAAGGATATTTGGAGGCAGGAAACCAGCGCCGATCCTTTCATATGAATCCCAGTGGGAACAGGGGCGGTAGTAGTAGGAGTGCAAAAAGGGAAGGACAAACCTGGAGATATTTCAAAGAAAAGAAAATGGGCCCAAGTGACCCACCAGACAGCAGGCAGGAAGGGAAGCCAAGGTAATGCCCTGGCCTTTGTGTTGGGGTGATGGGGCAGCAGAGGAGTGGAAGAACATCCCTAAGACATTTCTGAAGAAGACCGGATAACTAACTGAAAGTCAAAACCAAGTTTCTTTTAATGTACAGAAGAGCGCTGATGATTACTGAAAAAACGTTACCCTGTGGTATGTGGTTGTTTTGTTGCATTTCTGCCCTGCCTTAGGACAACAGGTGCGCTCTAAACACAGCAGTTTACGTGAGAGCTGTGAGTAAGACCATTAAAGGAACAAACAGCTGTCAGGAGTGATTGGCCTCTTCATTCAGAAAGTCTTTCCTGAGCTCTGCACGGTATACTTTGCCAGGTGCTATCTGGCAACCAGAAGCCAGACCAAGTGTCTCCACATTCATGTGCCTGCGCCTGTCTCCCTACATGGCTTCTCACCCCATCTTGCTGCCCTGCCACATTACTGAGCCACTGCTAGAAGAGGGGAAAGAAAGAGGGTGAGGTCGTGACTCTTCCTCAGCTCTTCAGGGTCAAGCCCACCTAACACAGCTCCCTCTGGCATGGCACAGCCTTTTTCCCCCAGAGAGGGGTCCTCGATGGGCGTGCTGCTCCCCTCAGCCCACGTGGAGTCTTGTTCCCAGATGTGCAGGTGGTTGGCACAGCCGATTTTAGGATGTGTAGGAGGACTGGATGAGGACATCTAACTGACATGTTGTTTTTGCAGTAACAATAATAGTTCCCATTTATTGAGTATATCCTGTATGCCAGGAACAACCATTAGTTCATCTAAATTAACCTGCCAAGAAACTGATCTCAGTGGATGCCTAAATTTAGCTCTGGGATCAAGTTGGGCACTATTTTTTCAGTTTAGATTAAATAAGATTTGACCACTTCACTTCTACATTTTGGGAAGTGAGTGAAGTACATTCCCTCTCTCTGTCCCTGAAAATATTTTATCAACATCTGCGGTTTAAATGGAAAGAATTTGGCCATTGGGATCAGTACCCCAGGGCTGCACTGGGTTGACTCCTGGCTCAGTTGCTCCTGCTTCTTGTCTGCTTGACTTGCTGGCTCTTGGATGACCATTCCTTCCACAGAAGGGTCGTGCACATCTTGCCAGTGCTGTAGGGGGCTCAGTTCATCCAGAGAAACAGACTGGAAAAAAAATGCAGAAAACAAAAACCCTTTAGTGAAGGCATGAAAATATTTGTATTAGTAATGGACTTGGTGAGACTTTTCATCACATCCCTTAGCATGAGAGAGGCAGGAGTGAGGAGAGAGTCCTCTTAAGGTTTAGCAGGAACACAGGCTTCTCCACGCAGAGCTGGGCTGTGGTTCATCTTTCAAGAACAGGATGTGATTTTAGCATGAAGTTTTGCAGCCTGAGTTTCCCTAATCAGAGAGCAACTACTTTTGTGACTGCCGGTTTGTCCTGTCTGAACCCAGGGGGTGGGAAGGACAACCCTGAACTCTGTGTCTGCTGTACATCACACACTGCACTCATGCCTTTTGTATTTTATCAGCGTTATCTTCTTTGCCCCAGACATTGCAGGGTTCATTAAGAAGTAGAGGGTGAGGGGAGAAACAGGAGGCAGTGTGGGTAGAGACTGTCAGTGGGTGAGAAGTCTGTAGTGTGCTAGTTGATTTTGTTTTGTGAGATCAGGACTGACTTAGGCTTCCCTTTGCAATGGGAAGCATGCCTGTGTGTGCATGCATGTGTGTAGGCAACCAGGCCGGGATTAAAAGCAAATCAAACCATATCCTCCTCTTCAGTGTCCACTCCTGACCTTTCATGCTTTACCCTTTCTGATCAGACCCTTTTCTATCTCTTATAATGCCTTTATTCTGTTGTTTTATGTTCCCAGGCCTTGCTCAAGGGGTTTCCTCTTATTAGTATGCTCTTTCTAAACACATCCTCATCTGACTGAGTCCTGCTGTGTCTCGAATTTGCTCGGGTACTGCTCCACCTGGAAGCCATTTGTGTTTTGCTCAATCCCTCCCCCCTGCGCCCCCTCCAAGTTGGACCAAAGACTCCTCTGCTGTCAGCCCATTACTGCACACCTCTTACAGTAATTTTCACATTTTGTTAAAATTATCAGGATTTAGGTGTGCTTGTCTCCCTACTAGACTGCCACCTTGATCTTTTATCACCAGTCTCTAGTCCAGTGTTTCAAATACAGTGAGTAATCAACAAGTGAACACAGTTTACTAACCATAATGAGTACTTGGCTATTCATGTGAAGGTGCTTTGGGTTGCAAAAAACTGGAAAGAGACTGGCTTAAATGTCAAGGAAACATATTATTTCACGATTTAAAGTGAACATTCAGAGACAGTGTGAGCTTCAAGACTGGTAAGTCAGTGGAAGCCAGTCATCAGGGACTTGGGATCTTTCCATGCCACTGTTCTTCTGAGTGTTTTGTCCCAAGGTTTCCCTCATGGGTATGAGGCAGCAGCCAGCAATAACAGAACAACAGGCATCATTGTTTTCCCCAGTGAGGGAAGTGTGGGAGAATAGACAAAAGGAAGGAGAGTAGGAAAGAGACAGGCAGATGGACACTGGCCTCTTTCCCAGAAGCCCCAAGCAAACCTCTCCTCAATTTCATTGCTTCATACTTGCTGAGACCTGCCCATTCCCAAATCAAGTTACAAGGGCAGCAAAATTAATATGATTAATTTGAATAAATCATCTGAGGTGAAATTGTTGTTAGGAAACTAATATTCCATCTCATGTCCTCTTTTAAGGAATTTTCTAGTGCCTAGAATGTCTCGTTTTCTCTGTCATTTTCTCTGGGACTCTAATAATGCCTAGGATAGAATGGAATCAGGGAGACCAGTAGGGAAGTGATTGCAGTAATCTAAGTAGGAGGAGCTGAGGCGTAAGTGGGAGCAACTTTAGAAGGTAAAGGGCTTAGTCCAGAGTTATTTCTTTAAGGAAGAGAGTCGTTTCTTTAAGGAGACTGGCTCTGAGGGATGGGATGAAGGTCTGGGAAGTCAGAAGAAGGTTATAGTTTGAACAGAAAAGACATGAGATGTTGAGATATTGGAGGAACAGTTGAACGTTCATGTGGAGTCCACAGATGAATGAGTTGGTAAGGAATCCAAGGCAACATGTGACTGGAAAGTTTGAGATTTCAGTGTATATTTGGGGCACAATTTAGCAGTAGTTTAAAAATGGTCTGCAAACCTTGATGTAAATCTTCACCATGCTACCCTGACTGAGTTACCTTGACTAAGCCATTTAATCTCACTAAATCTGTTTTTTCACCAGAAAAAGGGGGTGATGATGTCATCTGTTTCCTCATAGGGCTATTAGGGGATGGAGATCATGTGTGTAAAATCCACTGTGTCAAGGCTGGTGCATATATATTCTTGTCAACTATCTGGGAAGTTGTGGTTAGAAGGCATCCTGAAACAGAAAATTGCATGAGTTATAGGTTCAGATGGACTTTACTTTCTCAATGTATCTTTATTGCTTACAAGTGATGTGCTCTGAGGCAATTAACCTCACCTCTTACTACATTTATCCCTGTGTATCCATGGCAGATTGATTCCAGGAACCCCTGAGGACCGCAATATGAGGGTGCTCAGATCCCTTGTATAAAATGACAGTATCAGCATACAACCTGTAGACATCCTGCTGAGTGCTTTGAATCATCTCTAGATTACTTAACTAATACCAGTCATAGGTTTGGAGGATTGGGGAGCTTGCAGAATTAGGATGGTCTTACAATTTTTGTTGTGTGGAGATGAGACACAAGATATCAAGGAAGAGGGTTCAAGTATGTAAGAGCTCTGGTTACCCTGGGAGAATTTGCTGTTGGATGGAGATTGTCATAATCAAGCAAAAACTCATCCTGTCTGTAGACAAATGACCTGCCACTGAAATGACCCAGCTTAGAGGGACAGCCGGGGTAGAGTGTTGGAAAAGACTGCATCTCCCTCTGACATGAGGTCAAACTGATGGCAGAAGGAACTCAGGAACTAGGAGACAGCTATATTCTAGTGTGGGTCCAGATTCAAGAAAGTTTAAAGAAGGCCATGTTGAAGGCTGGAGGAGGACGTTTATGGAGGAGAAACAAGGGCAGCAGGTATACAACACATTTCTGAAAGGTTGTTGATAACAAGAAGAGACAATGAAGCTCCAGGTTCACTGGAAGCTATAGCACAAAGGTTAAGAGCACCTGGGACTGGAACTAGACTTCCTAGGTTTGAATTTCCACTGTGCTTATTAGCTGTGTGCCTCTGGGCAAGTTAAATAACCTGCCTGAGTGTTAGTTTTCTAATTTGTGAAATGGAGGTTATGATAGTAGCAGTTAATAGTGGGGAGGTAACTATGAACTTCTTAAGAGGATTATGTGAGTTAATGTATGTATTGTGCTTAGAACAGTGTCAACACCTAGTGAGCATTTAACAAATATTAGCTGCTGTCATTGTTGTGTTACCATTATTATTGCAGTCATGGAGTGAAATTGGAAATGAGAATGGAGAAAGGGAAGACGAAGAGAGAATATAGTTGTGTTGTCAATATAATTTGGCTCTGAAAATAAGGTCTAAACCTGCCAGGGGTCTTCCTAGTCTCCAGTACATGTCAGATTTACAAGACTACCATAGGCTGCGTTTGGCACTGATATGCCTGGAACAGTATGTGATGGGAACCATAACATGCAACAGAACAGTGCCTGCAGCAGTGCAGCCCAGTGCTCGGCTGAGGTGCAAAGGGACAAGGTGTGCACTGGGCAACTGTCGGAGCTGCCTTGGCTTAAAACCTGTATGCCCCATGGGAGCCAGAATATCTTGTAACAACTACACTGCCACAACTTTCCATGTTCCTGCAGAGAACTTGCCAGTTACTAAAGTCACCATACCCAGGGAAGCCCAAGAATTGGTGTCCTAGCAGGTATTTATAGTTCTTTCCAATATAGGTACAATTTTCCAGTAAGGGTGTTTTCACCATTTTACTATGATTTGTTAACATATTGGCACATATGTTATCATGGAAACAGCACTTGAATGTTAAATGAAAGTCAGATTACCATGCAGAAAGGGAAAGAGGGTTGATGACCCTTTGATGTGTCACAGGGAGACAGAGTTTAGTCTATGAGAAATAGATAGGGTTATCGGACCTGGGAGTTTAGATTTAAGGAATTTGGGTGGGGAAGGTGAAAGAAATGAGCTATGGAATTAACAGCAGGTCTACCAGTCAGAGACACATCCTGGTTGGTGAAGTTTTAGCATCCTGGCTGATTACTGAGCATACAGTGATGGTGTTTCCCAGGTAACCAAGCTGAGCTATCCTCCCTGGAGCAGACTGGATTTATGACAACCATCAGCTTCTTTTTTATACAATATATAAAAGTATGCTAACTAACTGCCAAAAGCAGAAAGGAAAACAGGCAGAGCCCAGAGCACCCTCTCACATTCAGTACCTACAGCCTAAAGGCCCGTGTTCCAGCCACCTCTCTGTTCTTAGACACCAGTAGAACGATGATCTCTTTAGAACCTGGAATCCCTGGTAGCCTACAAGGCTTGCAAGATACAGAGGAGACAGAGTGCTAACTCCTCACAGTGAGGCATTCTTAGAACTTGGAAACAAGGTACACATCTTGGGATCCTTAACTTTTTTCTCTTTTTGCCTTGTTTTGGAAAAGCAGGAAAGGTCAGTTTAGGAGAGTGAATAACCAAAATCCCAGTTGAAAGATCTAAAGGGTGTTGGGCAAGAACACACACATGAGGGCTGCATGTTCTGAATATGTGCTCTGGAGTCGATCAGAGTTCCCATGAAAGTATCATTGTGACGTTGGGGAAATGTGCCTTTGGGTCTCACCTAATTCTATTTTGAGGGACTCTTGTTTTTCAGAGCCCCTCTGTCACTCATGCTCAGAAAGGGCTTACTGAGCTATTTCTATGTCCAGGATAAACTAATTCCAGGAGGGATTACACACACAAAAAAATGTATTTTAATAGGCATTACTCCTGAGTGAAAAGCTGTTAAGAACCAAGTGGACAGGGCCTTTTCATAGCAGCATACTAAGAATGAGACAAAGAGACTGGGAAAGGGAGAGTTTGGAAGCAAGGCATAAGGCAGTGAGCTCTTCCGAGGCACGGGGTCTTTACTTAGCATCCTTGCTTCATGGTCAGGCCACCTGGGAACATCAGAAAGACTCTAGAACCCACAGGCAGAACCTGAGACAGTGTACGGGCCTCTGAGTCTTGTGTAAGCCAAGACATCCACAGGGCTGCTGTGTGTACAATGGACGGTACTTCTGGGCCATGGCTGTGATTATCCTGTGTGGGCTGTGGATATATTTGTATATGAACTGTAGATGTGGTTCCCATTAGCCCATGTTGATTTTTCAGTGTGAACTTCATACTACTTTAAATCCAGATCTTTCATCTCATTTGTGCTCTAAATGAAAACATTTGGGCAATATGTACAATAGAGTATGTTCATTATGTGGATTTAAAAATCCACCACATTGGCTGGGGATTTAGCTCAGCAGCGTAAACGCCTGCCTGGCAAATGCAAGGTCATGAGTTTCATTCCCGGGTACAAAAAATAAATAAAAAATAAATTTAAAAAAATCCACCACATAGGTAGCACTTAACACAGTATGTCCCTGTCCATTACTTTATTTGAATCTCCCTCCTAAGGTCTAAATAGTGTAATTGTTACTCCATTTTACAGAGAGGGAACTGAGGTTTGGACTGATGAGAAAACTTGTCAAAGTGTAACTACAGACTGTACTGACTTGAGTTCTCTGTTCTTGCTACCTTACCATGCATAGCATGTTATTGCAGAATTGAGTGGACACATTGTTTCCCAGACATGGAAAGGTTCACCTGCAACACTGTGTCAGGGCTGTACAGGGCATGAGCTGTCATGGATAGGTCACTGCAGGGGACAAATGGTGCAGGCTACTGATACAGGGATGTGCATAGGTAAGCAAAGGAATGCCACTGCTTATCTTCTGTCCTTTCACTCATCTCATCAAAGCTGAACACGAACATCTTTACTGCCAATGTAATCTATAACTAGAGAATGTAAAATACTGACAATAGATAGGGAAGTAGTTTGCAAGTTAAGAGTCTAATCAGGTGCTATTACTAAATTTGGCAAATGAAGGAAATAAGCACAAGGTCTTTACTTAATATCTATGTTCTATGAAATAGTTTATGCTTTATTAAAAACAGAATAATAACCTGTTTGCTATTCACATCCTTACTAGAAAAATATTTTCCTAATTTTCATTTAAATAGATTCCTTTAACATTCATTATTCATTAAAAATCAGATTTGTATATTTTTACTAAATTTTAGGCAGCATAAAAAAGTTGCTTATCTTAGTTTAAAAAAAAAAAAAAACCAAAACAATGTCAAGGACCACACACATCACATCCATCTTCTTCTTGAGTCAAAACTATATTGGTTTCAGACAAAGAAATGCAGTTTCATTATTCAGACATGAACTTTCCTTTTGAAGGAATTTTTTGGTTGTATTACACTTTCTTGAATTCATCATTTATAGCTTCTCAAACAAAAGAGAGACATATCAAAAAAATCTGAAACTGCTGTTGAGATGTTTTCTTTAGCTTTTTTTTTTTTTTTTTTTTCTTTTCTTTTCCTTTACATCTCTGGGTCTGACTAGTTCAGGTGTCTTCTAGAGAGCCAAATTCAGATCGATCAAATCACAAACTGACCTAACTGGAGAGAACTTAGAAGGGGTCCACCTCTCTGTATATTAGCAACCCAATAGCCTACAGCCCACTCTCTGGCTCATTCATTCATTCATTATTTATTGAGAGCAGTGGAGCTGTTTGAATCAGCTGTCCCCGGGCATCCACACTCCTTCCTGATGGGGTTGCAGCAGCTGCTGGGTATTGATGAGTGAGGGCCTCCGTGGAGGAGCAACGTCTTTCCTGGACTGGAGCACCTCAATACCTTTGGGAGGTTGACTGGCCCATGACACCCCAGCAGAAGAAGTCTGACAGCCATGAGAGAGTGGGAAGCAGGACAGTGGCCTGAGGACCTTCTCGCAGGCACCAAAGTGAACGTAGTCCTGGGTAACAATGAATTCTAGATTTGGGCTTCACTCCTCTGAGCCTATTTCCCAGTCCATGAAGAGAACCTGATGCCAACACCTGTGTGGGGCTGATTTGGGATGCTGTGTACCAATGGACATTCTGAATTCAAGAGCACCCAATAAATGCGAGGGAAGAGACTAAAACACTGCTTTACTTGGCTGTCAAATACTGGTTTTCTCACTGGTAATTTTTCATTCAGGATGTTGGAAATGTAAGTTATAGCAATGAATATACGTTTTTTGGTACTAGGGATTGAACCTCAGGCTTTTATACTGAGTTAAATTCTCAGCATTATTTATTTATTTATTTATTTATTTTTATCCTGAAACAGGATCTAAATCACTAAGTTGCCAAGGCTGGGCTTGAAATTGGGATTCTCCTTTCTCATACCTACCAGAGCATGTTTTTATCTTTGGAGCATTACCTCCAGCACAAGCTAAACTTGGTCAGATTGTCTTGCCTGCCAGCAAGCAACTACTGTGCTCCAAATGCAGAACATAGCATAAGTAGAATGGCACAGATACGGACCACTGCATGGCAGCGATTCAAGGAGATGCATAGCTCTGCAGCCCTCTGCACGCTCACCTTTCTTTTAATTCATTTTTGCATTGGTTTCCACCCTGGTTGGCCCACGTCCAGATGGCCTTGCTGTGTAGTCCATCAGGAATCTGGTGCTGAGCTATCTAGTCATTTTGGTATTAGCACATAACTCAGCTGTTTATTTGCATATCTAAATAGTCACTTAAAAGAAATTATAGGGGAAGCTGGGAGTGGTGGCACATGCCTTTAATCCCAGCACTCAGGAGGCTGAGGTAGGAGGAGCGTTGTGAGTTTGAGGCAGCTTGGGCTACAGCATGAGCGCAAGGCCGGCCTGAGCTACATAGTGGGACCCTGCCTCAAAAAACCAGGGCTGGGAGTTTGGCTCAGTGACTTAAGCGCCTGTCTGGCAGGTGTGAGGTTGAGTTCGATCCCTGGTGCCACAAAAAGAAAAAGAAATTATAGGGGAGGTTACTTTTGGGCTATTGAGAAATCCAAGAAAGCATATGGAGTGAGTACTTTTCATCACAAGTTCCAAGGACTTCAGGCTTTTCAGATTTTCATTAACTTTATTGATTCTTTTGTCAATAAGGAAAAGAGATAACGAATTATTTTAAAATGGGTTTGGAAGGCAGAATTTTAAAGATCAAAAATTACAGAATGAGAATCATCTAAACTCTTGGGGGCAACTGTACTCTTTTCCCCCTTGTCCTACACAATAATTAAAGGAGAAAATAAAGGCCTGACCACTGTGAGGAGGGACTGGCTCTGACTGGTGGACACAGAATCGTGTGTGCTACACAGATACCAACACAGCTTCTACAGGAGCCCTAGCCTGAAACAAATCTTCTGACACTGGCAAGTGAAGAATAATACTTTTATGCCTTCTTTATTGTCAGTGTACATAGATAGAAATGACCTGAGTAATTTAAATGGGAGAACACTCTCCAAACCATGCACGTTTGCTTTCAGAAGGTGATGCTTTTATACTTAAGTGTGAGTTGTTACAGCCCTGATCTCTCTCTCTCTGGACCTCCAGACACATAAATCTAACTGCCTGCAGTTTCCATGAAACTCTCATAAGTCTTTCAGACTCATTTTAGAGGAAACAGAACACATTTCCATTGGGAAATGAAACCCATTATCCACCTTCTACCCCACCCCACCCCACCTACTTACCCTTGTCTCTAGACTGCCCCCGTGGTGGCACCTTTAATTGCAAGGACCAGCGTGCCATGTCAGAACCTAGCTCTTCCTACTCTCCTCCCCTCCCCTAGCAATGCTGATCTTCCATCCTTCCCCTGGTAGCTCTCGGATCTGCCCATTGTCAGGCTTCACTGCTACTCCCTAACTGGGCCTGGCACGCACTCAGCCCCATCAGGATTACGTAACAGCTTCCTAGCTGGTCCAGCTCCTTTCCTGTAATCCACATCCCATACTGTTATTGAGTCTCCTTCACACTTCATGGTTCAGTTTAGAGCCCTCTACCAACGCTTTGCTACTATATGGTGCACATTCCCAAAGCCTACATGCAGGGCTGTTCGTGACCAGCGCCTCCCGCCTGCCCCCCACCACAGTTCCTGAGATAAGCTCCAGAAGCACAGCTGAGGTGCTTTCAGTGCCTGCCACAAGATGGACTGCTCCTAAATTTTGTCCTGGGCTCACCCCATTTGCCTGGAGTATGTATCCCACTGTCCTTCACCTGGCTGATTCCTCCCTGAGTCAAGGGCTGATGCAGGTATCACCTCCTCTGGGAAGCCTTCTCTGGGTCTCCTTGCCCGCTCCCCAAAGGGTAGCTGAAGTACCCTCCTTTTTGTTTCCTCAATAAACCATATTTGCCTCTCTTGTATCTCTAGATTTTTCAAAATTGTGATTTAAATTATGTGTATGCCAGGTGTACTGAAGTCTCATCTGTGTCCGTGTCTGCATCCCACACTGGCCTTTATTCTCGAGGACTACATTTTAATTATTTTTGCCTTTCTATCACCTTGCACAGGCCTGGCGTGTGGCAGGTGCTCTGTAAATGTTGGTTGGGTGTAACTGAAGAAGTGAGTTCACTCTTGTGTGTAAAGGGAAGTTATGAGCTATGGTCAGAGTTTTACCTCCAGGAAAACTGATACCCTCTTTGCCATCTCTGGGGCTGCTCCTGCGCTCAGCTCCTCCTTACTCCACTCTGCAGCCAGCCAGTATCCTTTGTCCTTTCCCAATCTGTGGAGCGCCAGCATCAACAACAATCCCCTTCTCCAGGTATACTCTTCACACCTTTCCTGGCTGTATCACCTGACTGCTCAGGGGCAGAAAGCTACACAAAATCCAGCTTATACTGGCTTGACTAATACAGAAGATTTCCTGACTCAGGTTCTCAGGAAATCCAGAAACGAGCTGGAGATCTGGCAAGGCTCGGCAGGCTCTGAGGATTTCCCTGCTGTTGCCTCGGCGCCACCCTTTCTCTCTCATTGGCTCTGCTCCCGGGCTTCCCGCAGAATGACTGCAGCACTGTGGGGTCAGGGACATGCGGACAATGTTAGAGAAAGAAAAGCTATGTTTAAAGAACTAAGGTTTTCTTTATCCAACATGCATCCCTGACATCTTATTGTACTCAATCAGATCATGTTTTTATTTGTGAAACCACCCCAGTGGTTGATAAATGCCATATACTGCTTGGTTTAGGTCTGGTGTCCTGAAAAGATAAGAACATCTTAGAGCTGGGATTCTGATCAACTCTTGGAGTATGCAGGCTTCCGGGAGGAAGGGGTGGATACCTAAATGAAAACCACTTTCGAGTTAGAAGAGGAAATGGTTCAATACTTACTGTACTAGCACCAAGCAGTACTCTCTCTTCAAATCCCCCTCCTCTGTTTCCCAGTGGTTTGTAGTATGAACTTGGAAGTGCAAGGACGTAGTTAGAGGTTGATTCTGTTCAGGATGAGTGTACCACTGTGTGTGGTTGGGTAGTATGCAAATTGGATAGGGGCATTAAAGGATGCTCTGTTGCTTCCTGTGAGTGATTCTAATACTAGTGCAGCAGAAAATGGGTTAGGTTTCCCTGCTTGCCTCTGACCACCTGTCCCTAAAGCAAGCATAGTACCTTTTTCAGGATTTTTAAAGGTTTTTACAAAGTGCAGAAGTTCCGGATAGTAAACAGCTTCATTTGCCATCTCACTAATTGTGGCACTCATTTTCTCCTTTTTTAGTTAGGTTCTTTAGAGGACTGAGGAGTTGCTAGTAGGTCTTTATGCTATAAATGAGAGGTCTCCTGAGAAACCAGACCATGGCCCATCCTAGCTCTGAGAATGAGGACTGGTTTTCATGGCACCAGGAAGAGGGCTTTTCTTATTTTCAGGAGTTGCGAATGTTTTGTTCCATCAGACCCATGACCCTTTTGATCATTATACCTTCTTGTCCCTTCTAGATGTTTGACTGGATAAGTCACAACAAGGAATTATTTCTCCAGAGCCATACGGAGATTGGAGTCAGTTACCAGCATGCTCTAGACCTCCAGACACAGCACAATCACTTCGCCATGAACTCCATGGTAAGCAGAAGGTCTACTCTCAACATGCCTGTGTGCCAAAGAGGGAGGAGGGCCAGGCCTGAGTAAGATGATGGCACACACCTGTAATCTCTGGGAGGATCGCAGGTTTGAGTCCAGCAGGGCAATTTAGTTACTTAGTAAAACCCTGTCTCAAAGTAAGATATAAAAAGGATTGAAGATATGGCTCAGTTTAGGGGTCCTGAGTTCAGTCCCTTGTCCCACCAAAAAGGAAAAAAAAAAAAAGAATGAAGAGCTTGGAACACACAGAAACTTTTAGGGTCCATTTTTCTGATGGGGATTGAGTGTAGGGCGCGTAGCCATCCTGCTGTTCCTGGAGCAGACTATGGACCCTACTTCATACCATGAAAGGAATGCACTTGGGGTGGTAAGAGGCATTAGCTGGGGGAAGAACTAGAAGTTCCATTCCACTGACATTGTTTTGACCCCCAGCATGTATGAGTCACAGAGCTGGGACAGTGAAGGGCATCAAGCTGTGACACACTGGCAACTGTAGAGTGAACTGGGGATGTTTACAGTGCAAAGAGGAAACTATCCGGGACACATTTACTACCTTCGACTATTGGAAGGGCTGCTTCGGCGAAAACAGAGTAGAATTGCTCTGGGTTGGCCTGGGGGGTGGCAGTTTGAGGGGTAGGCATCACATGGCTTATGGAGTGGGGAGTGGGACTTGAGTTAGGTGGACTCCTGGGATGGAAACTGAAGTCAGAGAAGGCCATTTACCAGTTCTATGACCTTAAGGGATGTGACTCTCTGAGGTTCAGTTCCTTCATCTATAAAATGCAAATAATGATAGCTGTCTTACAAGGTGGCTTGAAGATTCAGTGTGTTATGTGATTGTCAAGCATTTGGAACTGTGCCTGGCACATGGTAAGTCATCAGTGAATGCTGGTATTATGATACTGATGAGGAGGTAGACATCCAGTCCACATGATACGTGTGACCCCCTCGCAAATCTAATAGTTTAGCTTACTATTTTTTCCACATAGCTTCCCCAAAGCTTTATTTTGAAGTTCTGTCTGTTCCTTAAACCCACTGCATCCCAAATGATTGCACCCTAAGTATGTTTTGACATTCCTCTCTTGTTCCCGTCTGCTCTTCCTTCTTGTACACTGCTGGTCCGGAGGAATAGCCCCATCATTTCTATAGATCTGAAAAGCAAGAGACATCTTATCATTACAGTGGTGATGCTGGGAATAGGTCAAGTGTTAGAAAAACACTAACCTAGAGGATTGCAAAAACCAGGAAGGAAGATAAGTTCAATTTACACCAACTTGCGTTAAATATTTTATGTACTCAACTTGAAACACTGAAGAAGAAACAATTCTCACCTGAAATTGTTCAGTGTCTAGTTGAGAGAAAAATCATAATGTACCTTGCTGTGGGAAGTGATAGAGATATGCTGAGAACCTATGCTAAGGACTGAGAGCTAGCTAAGAACCTTAAATTTCAGTGGTTAAAACCAACAACAGTTGGTTTATTGTTCCTGGTACGCACTCATCACTAAGGGCATTATAATCACCAGGGACTGGTGTTGATGGAATAACCATTATTTTAGATCCTGCCAATTGCTTTGTCTGACAAACTATCAAGCCAAGCACATGCTGGCTTTGAAATCTTCCACCTGGAAGTGACACTGTCATTTCACTGGCCAGCTTCTATGCAGATTTCATTGACCAAAGCCAATTACACTACCACATCTAACTCCAAATGACTGGAAACGTGTTGACAAGGAGAGAGAAGGACAGTTTTAGATAGTCCTAATGACTGACACAGAGAGCCCCCAAAAAGTGTTAAGAAGAGATGAACATCATGAGAATTGCCCAGAAAGATCAATCTGGCTTCAGAAAAGATCGTTGGAAGGCCAGGCAGGAAATTATCCACATTGATTGCGTTACCAGCTTTGGCTACCGCTCAGTCTTGAGTCTTCATCTAAATGTAAAGACTCATTCTCTCCAAACTAGTCTTCTATAATTGTTTCTCCTCTCTGGTTCACATTAGTCACAGAGGAGCAAAGCAGTTGATCACAGGTGATTAAGAATGTCAACTTAAATCTGGTGGAGTTCGATTATCTGTATGCCTTGTGTATTTCTGCTGCTGAGTCACTCAAATTCG
Source organism: Dasyprocta punctata (assembly GCA_004363535.1). Taxonomy (NCBI): domain Eukaryota; kingdom Metazoa; phylum Chordata; class Mammalia; order Rodentia; family Dasyproctidae; genus Dasyprocta; species Dasyprocta punctata. The sequence continues at coordinate 76,988 of RJWM01004088.1, read as the reverse complement.
GTGCCAGAGTCTTCACCGTCACCCATCCGCATGGCCCAAAGGCAAATTCATTTTAATAAGCAGCAAAGACAAACATAATTAGAGAGGTAAGTCTGCCACAAAGCCCCTTGAAACAATGTACTACAAAGCTAAATGGAAAGAGCCTTTGGCTTTGAATTATCTGCACTCCTGCTTTCCTCTAGTAGTATGGGTGACTGAGAATTAATGGTACCTCGAAAAACCGTTTTGACAAATTTACTGTTGAGGACTTCATTTTCAGAACAGAAATGAGGGAAGAAATTTATTGGCGGAAAATATTTTCTGGAACTGGTAGCAACAGAAGAGATTTAATACCCAAGCATCTATTAGCATGTCCCAGCCCATCCTGAGCCTCCCTCCACTTATATGTGCCAGTGCCCGGAGGCCTCTTTAGCCCGATTAGGCTGGATCTGTTCTCTGACTGCAAGATGAGGAAAGAGAAACCCCAGGGTTGTTTGATCAAATTGCTTTTGTTAACTGGGAAGTTTGTTATTAAAAGGACTTCCTACATAAAGGGATGGCAGCATCCCAAACAGGTGAAAGGAGGGAACTGCAAGCTCCTTTTTCTTTGGCCTGTATGATGAGTGCTGCTGCCAAGAAACAGATGAATGCAAGCGGCTAATGCTGGATCCCAGTGGCTATAGGAATGATCAGTTCTTCAGGGACAGAGGGAAGCAGGCAGCTTCTACAAATTCATTGAGAAATTTCCATCTGTGCTTTTGGAAATTATATACCTTTATACATATCCATATATCTGTACATAAGCATACATGTAACATATGCTGTTTCAGGTAAGTTTTTTGCTATTGAATCTTCTATGTATTGAAGGAGAAAAGAGAAAAGGAAAGGATATGGACCTGTATATATGTATATGTGAGATGACTGGAATGAACACACTGCTGAATGTATTCATTGTTGAGAAAGAACAATTAATACTCATATGATTAGATCAATTTTGCTTGTCTATATCTGTTAACGTAGGTAACCATTTTGAGGATAACGATACGCAGTGTTGCAGCCATTGTCAAGTTTCTGTCATCCAGTTTTGTGAACCTGTGATGTTGTTGTGCATTTACTCTACTTGTTTGTTTGTCTCTTTTGCTTGTTGTCTTTGTTATGTGTCTTTTTTTTTGTTTCTTCGCTTAAAAAAAAAACCCTGAATCTTCTATGTGTTATGACTGAAATAAGCCAGTGATTTTTCACTTTAGGGGGCAGTCATAGATCCCTTTGAAATCTAATGAAGATGGTGGGCCCTCGCCTCAGAAAAATGTATGTGTGAACAAAATGTTTAGATACTTTCAAGAGATGTAAGAGAATCCTAAAGCCTATCGATCAGTCCCCCCAATTTAATATCTCAAGAACAGCATGACTTCTTTATTCACTCATTGAGCAAATAAAGGATCAGATATTGTGCTGGGTGTTGGGCATATAGTGGTGAAGAAAACATAGATGGATATGTGCTATCAAGTTTTCATTAAAGAGACAGATGTTAAATATATCATCCTACAAGTAAATATGTAATTGCAAACCTGCAGTTTTATGTTAGAAGAGTAAAGAATGCTCTGACAGAAGGTAAACAAGGGCTAATTGAGATGAGGGAGATAGGTTACATTTTTCAGTTGGTAATCGGCATTGACTAAAGACTCATTGTTTATTGATTCATATTCACAGTGTATAATTAACTCCATTGTACCAAAACTTATAACGAATCAATCTTAGACACATGAGCTTGCAAATTAAGATACTCAGTTATTCTGAGCTGTTCATCACCTGTTTTTTACATTTGGTTTTCCTGTGTTTAGTGGTTACACACTGGTGAAAGACCCAAGTCCAATAAAGTCAGCAGTTACTGAATGTATTTGTTTCTAGGGCTTCCATAACACAATGTCACAACCTTTGTACCTTAAACTACAGAAATTAATTTTGTTATAGTTCTGGACATGTGGAGCCCAAGATCAAAGTGTTGGCAGGACTGATTTCTCTGATGTCCTCTCTTCATGGCTCACAGATGGTGGCCTTCCCATTGCACCCACATGTGACCTTTTCTCTGTGAATATGGAGCATAAACACCCCTGGTGTCTCCCTTTGTGCCCAAATCTCATTTTATAGGACACTAGATGGAGCAGAGCTCCCCCTCATGTATCCATTTTAATTAATTACCTCTTTAAAGATCTATCTCAAATGCATTCTGAGGTACTCGGGTACTGGGAGTCAGAGCTTCAACATAGAAATTTGAAGCAGGGTATAATTTAGTCCACATTACAAAGAAATAATTGCACATCATTAAAATCATGAAAAAAATCGGAAATCCCTCAATTTTGCTTATGAATGGGTACAATAAAGCTCACCAATTATTAGCATGCTGGGAGTGTGGGAGTAGTACTCTACTCAATATGTACATGAGCAAAACAGAAAGAAGAATGCTAAAACTGGTTGATCTTTAGATTTTTGTTATAACACGTTTCTTTTCAATTTCCATTGAATTCTCTTCTTGTGATCAATAATAATATCCCCCTACTAAACCCAGTTTGGAAAATATCTTCTGGTTTCCTGTACTACCTTAGAAAGCCAGGTTTCCACAGCTGTCTGGGGGCCTCGTTTTTCTCAGTTCTTCCTTTGGTAGGGAAGCATTTCTCATAAATTCTCCTTCCCCTGAGTGTGGCCTTCTCCTGTGACGAGAGCGTGAGCAGATGCAAGCGAGGCAAGTTGCAGTGTGCAGAGAGCAGGCATGCAGCCATCCGCACTGTGGTTCTTCGTGAGAAAGACACTCAAGAGTACGCACACACACAGCCTAACCTTATTTACAGTTTTAATTAGCCAGTTCTTTGGGAAAAAAATAAGTTGCTAATGGCTTCTGACTAGAGTTTTAAGATATGAAATGCTATTCATTTTCTATCATTATGACTGTGAGGATTCACATTAGTGATAGCAGCTAGGCCGTAGGAATACTTTCTGCTGTGGCATGCTTGATAGCTGCTTTAATCCTATTAATTTGCTCACTAGAGGCACATTTTGCCACTTGGTGGTGTACGAATCAGACCAATTGCAACAAAGCCTGTGATGTCCTCTGATTTGAGAAGTTACACATGGCATCATCAAGGAAAACCCTGATCTGGTGCAAGACAAATGAAGATTCTGAGGCAGATGATCTTCTGTTCTTACTCTGAGAAACATTATTGTGGGCTCCCTGTCATCATTGATTCTAGGTAGCCCCAAACCATGATTCTGCTGCACTTCCTATAATGACACAATTTCTAGATTTTTCACACACACACACACACACACACACACACACAGTCATTATATTTAACTAGCTAGTTTTTTTCTGATATAGCTGCAAAGTCCCTTACAGACATAGACTCTGTTGAAGAACATCATCATCATCATCATCGTCATCATCATCAGTCTTATCTATTATGCATTATCCCTTTTTAGCACAGTTTTTTCAAAGAATCATCTAGGGAGCCTGCTAAAATAATGTGGGTTTCTTTGGACTTATACCCAGTCCTAGTAAATATTAATCTCTATATAGGCGGAATCCTAGGAATTTGCATTTTTACCAAGATTCTGAGGTGATTTATATGCACTTAAAATTAGGGAACTATTATTCTCTGGAGATCTATAATATAAAATAGTTACTCCTAAAACAAAATATCATTAAGTTCTGAAATGGAATTCATTTCAAACATGATAGGAACTCTATAGAACTACTCTCCATTGAAACTAGTGTAAATTATTTTAAAACAACTACTTAAAGACTCTGGAAATAATCTTAAGTGCATACAGTCAGTGAAAAAACATTTATTCCAAAAATCTAAATTTGATAAAAGCAGTGTCAGTGGTATTTGAAGCAGGACTGCCTCTCTCTTTTTCTCTAAACTCTCACCTTAGTAGGATGGAAACACCACAAGAAATCAAAGTCCCCTTTCCCCCAAAGTCCCAGCTAAAAGCTTATCTTCTTGGGTAAGTCACTTGTCCTGCCCCAAGCCACCCACTGCTGAGGCTAAGTGCTGGGTGAGTGTGGCCTACAGGTGGGGATGCTGCTTTTTCCATCCACTCCTATCTGTCTACTCTTTTCTATCCACTCCTAACTTTCCACTCTTTTCTCTCCACTCCTATCTATCCACTCCTTACACCTGTATGACAGGCATGTTGTTGCTGAGAATAGCAGAGCCCCAATCACCCGTGCTGTGAGAAGAAAGCCGAGAAGACCAAAGGCTACTCACCTGACTCTGCTGGGTTTAGCTCAGGAGAGCACTCCATTGTCTGCAACCCCAGCTCCAGTGAAGGCTCAAAGATTGTGCTTCAGGGGAGAAGTGTACTATATAACACAGAGAGCTCCAAATCTTTTCCCAAAGGAACTGACTTTTTCTGTAACAGACAGTAGAGGAGTTTAAGGCAGTACCACTCTCAAAAATGCCCATAAAGAGGATCTCATGAAAGACAATTGGGAGAGCACTGGTAGATTCATTGGAGAAACAGATTAAACTTTGACTAAATAATTGAGCAGAGAGAAAAGAGGACAAAATTAATAAAAAGAAGTTGTTTAGGCTGAAAGCAAGTGACCCAGACGATAACAGACAACACTGATGAAGGTAATTATGTGATTATAAAAGACAGGATAAATGTATATTTCTTCTCCTTCCTTCTCTAGTTTCTAAAGCAGTTGTATAAAGTAATATGTACATAATGTATCATTGGGTGTATAATGTATAGAAATGTAGTATGTTTGCCAGTGACAACACAAGGAGGTAGTTGAAAGAAAATCTGTACTGGGCAAAGGAAATAACTGTGGATAGTAACTGGAATGCACAGGTACAAAGAAATATTTAGAAATAAAAAAGGCTAATACAACAAAAGCTGTAAATATATACCAACTCCTCTTTTTGTCTCAGCTTCTTGAAGAAACATACAATTATAAAAATGATAATCTAATATTGAACTTGAAATATTTATTGATGTAGTATATAACAATAATATCACAACATGTGGGAAGGAAAATAAAGATTTCTGAGAGTAACATTTTTATATTTCACTAGAATTAAATTAGTATATGTCAGAAGCTAATTCTGGTAAGATGTGTATCATAAGCCCTAGAGCTATAGCTAAGAAAATAACCTAAAAGTAGTGAAAAAAATTCAACCTGTAAATATATTAAAATGCTACATTGGGAGATGTGTACTTAATGCAAAAGAAAGCAATATAGGAGAAATGGAAGTATAAAAAAAGATGTCGTATATAGAAAAATGGCAGATATAAATTCAGCTATATCAACAATGATATTAAATGTTAAAAGATTAAATAACCCATCAAAGATAGAGGTTGTCAAAAAGATTTTTTAAAAAATAAAGCCAAGATCTAACTATGTTTTCCACAGGAGGCACACTTCAGATTGAAAGATACAAAATAAATTGAAAGTACAAAGATGGAAGACCATCCCATTACTATCTGGAGTAATTGTCTCCATTCAACACATATTTCCTCCCTTCCGCTTCCTTTCTGCTGTTACTGCCAAATATATTACATTTCTATATGTTATAGGCCCAACAATACATTATTTACATGTTACTTTATACAATTACTTTGAAATCAGTTAAGGGAGAAGAATACAGAAACAATCACAAGGAAACCAAAGCATACTTATAACAGACGATTTAGTGGACTTTAAGACTGAAAAAAAAGCTACTAGAGCTAACAAAGAGCTTTTTAATAAAAAGCTAATAAAAGCATCACTCTATCAGGAAACTGAAACAAGTGTGAATACATATGCACCTAACAATACCAAATACCTGACAGTAATGAAGGGACACATTATTCAACCATATACTTGGAGACTCCAGTACCTCACTGTCAATAATCAATAGAACAGTTTAACAGAAGATCAACGAAGATATAGAGGACTTGAATAAAAAATAGAAGCCTGTAAACCAAATTTACCTAGTGGGCATCTATAGAACACTACACCCAACAATAGCAGATAATACTTTCACCTCAAGAGCATAAACCATTGTTGTGGACCATATGTTAGTCTGTAAGATAAACTTCAATAAATAAAAAAGGATAGAAGTAATAGAAAGTATGACTTCTGACAACAGTGGAATAAAGTTAGAAATCAGTAACAGGAAGAATTTCAGAAATTCATAAATATGTATAAATTATATAACATACTTCTAAATAGCCAATGGATCAAAGAAGAATTGAAAAGAGAAACTGGGAAGTATTTCAAGATGTATGAAAGGAAAGACACACATAGTAAAACTATTCAGCTAAACTAGGGCTTAGAATTAAATAGCTATAAATGCAAGGAAATGTAAAGGTGAGAGTGGGAATTAACAAACAAAAAAATAGAGAAATTCAATGAAACCAAAAGCTGATTATTTGAAAAGAGTAAAAATACTGGTCTATGTTAAGCTAGAATGGCCAGGAAAAAAATTACTGAACTCAAGGATGAAAGAGGGGATATTATTACCAGCCTTACAGAATTTTTTAAAAATTGTAAATAGATACTACAATTATAAAGTCAATAAGCTATATGATAGACAAAATGGACAATTTCTGAAAAGAAATAAACTACTGAAACAGATTCAGGAAAAAATAGCTCATCTGCATAGACCTATGACAAATAGAGACTGAATTAGTGGCCAAAGTCCAGGCCTAGATAGCTTTAACACTAAATTCTACTGAGTATTTAAAGAAGTAATACTAATTCTTCACAAGCTTTTATAAAAATTAGAAGAGGTGGGAACATTTCCCAGTTCACTTTATGAAGTCAATATTATGCTGATACCAAAATCAGACAAAGCCATCACTCAAGAAAAGAACAGTACAGATCAATATCTCTTATGAATATAGATATAAAAATTCTCAATTGCTACTTTTCATTATGACATTTTCTTGAATATAGAATTCTGGAATGATCTTTCTTTTTCCTTTTAGCACCTTAACACTGTTGTTAATCTACTGTCTTACATCTAATTGTTTCAGATTAGAATACTCTAGTCCTTCAATTGTTGTTCCCATATAAACAGTATATTGTTTTTCTCTGATTACTTTCATGATTTTTATGTTTATACTTGTTTCTTTCTTTTGTTCATTTGTTCTTTCTTTCCCTCCCTCCATGCCTCCCTCTCTTTCTTTCTTCCTTCCTTTTTTCCTTCCTTCCTTTTTTAGCAGTTTGAATAGGATATGGATACAATTAACCCAAATCCAGCCACATGTAGAAAAATTATACACCATGACTAAGTGGTATTCACCTCAGGATTTTGAACGTGGTTTAATAATTGTAGCATAAAACACAAAATTCACATGGTCATCTCAATCGAACTAGAAAAAAGTATTTGACAACACCCAGCATCCTTTCATAATAACAATATTGCAGGGTCCTGGGTTTAATCCCCAGTACTAAAAAAAAGTCATAAGAAAAATATTCAAAAAGCTAGGAGTAGAAGAGAACCTTTTGAAACTATGAAGATCATCTATGGAAACCTCACCGCGATACCATACTCAATAGCAAAAGACTGGATATTCTTGTTTCTAAGATCAGAAACAAGGGAAAGACATGCTACTGCTTCTGTTCAACATTGGAGAGCTTAAAGCAGTTTAGGGCAGTTTAGGAAAAAAATGAAAGACATTCAAGTTGGAAAAAATAAAACTATGTTTATTGTCTGTAGATATGACGTTATATTTAGACAATTCTAAAGTATTTAGGATAAACTATTAGAATTAGTAAATGAGTTCAGCAAGGCTGCAGGATACGAAATCAATATTCAAAAATCAATTGTATTTCTATGCATTTGAAAACAATCCAAAAACGAAATTAAGAAAACCACTCCATGTCTAACATCAAAAGGAATAAATAGTTGGTAATTGATAAAGCCTGTACAGTGCTTCGAAAACTGTAAGAACAGTGTTGAAAGAAATTAAAGATATGAATAACCTTTAAAACATCTCATATTCATGAATTAGGACATTTAGTATTGGCCATTCTTTGATGTACAAATTTAGTGTGTCTCCATCAGAAGCCCAGCAGCTCCTTTTAAATGTTGACAAACTAATTCTAAAATTCAAATGTAATTATAAGGGACTCAGAGTAGCCAAAATGATTTCTCAAAAAAGAAGAGTAAAATTGAAGGGCTCATACTAACCAATTTCAAAATTTACCACAAAGTACGGTAATTAAGATAGTGTGGTACTGGCATAAAGATAGACATACAGATGAAAGGAATAAAATTAAGAGTTCGGAAATGAAACTATGTGTCAGTGGTCAACTAATTTTTTGACAAGAATGCCAAAACCATTCAATGTAGAAAGAATCTGTTTTCTAATGGTGCTTAGGCAACTAGATAGTTACGTGCAAAGAAATGAAGTTAGACTCTTCCTTATTTTACACTAAATTAAAAAGTGTTTATTAAATAAATTGAGGTATATATGGTGGTGCATACCTGTAACCCTAGCACTGTGGAAGACTGAGGCAGGAAGATCTTGGGTTTGAGTCCCACCTGGACAATTTAGTGACTTAGCAAGACCCCTTCTCAAATAATAAAATAAAATAAAGTAAAATGAAACAAAATAAGGACTGGGGATAGAGCTCAGAGCAAAGGCTCTAGACTCAATCCCTGTATCAATCAATCAATCAATCAGTAACATAATCAAAAATTTAAAACTTTTGTGCATGAAAAGATACAATCAAGAACATGAAAATATTTGCCACAAAATTGGGAGAAAATATTTAGAAAGTGTTGATCTCATAAAGGATTTGTATCTACAATATATAAAGAACTCTACAACTCGATAACAAAAAAGAGAACCCAATTTAAAGATGGAAAAGGATCTGAGTAGGTGTTTCTTCAGAGAACATATACTAATGACCAATAAGCGCATGAAAAGATGGTTGCACCATTAGTCATCAGGGAAATATAAGTCAAAACTATTGTAATCCCAAATATTGAGTAAGGTAATCCAAGTACTGAAATCCTTTCTCTAGTTTTCCTCACAATCCAAGAAGTTATATATATAAATCCACTGAGACATTATTGGAATCTGGGCAAGTTAATTCCAATCTACCATCCCCAATGTAACCCATGGCAAGAGGAAAGATTCTGAGACATATTCAAGGTTAAGGGCAGCCAAGGGATCCTGAGTCCAATCCTCATGAGGACATGGGGACAAAGGCCTTGATCCTAGGCCTCTCCCAGAATTTATTAACAGTGAAGCAAGGGGTTGGCTTGAGGATGAATGACTGTGAGGATGGCGGGAACTATGTGAGTAACTTGAGCTGGCTGGGAAGGTAGTGAGAAAGGTATCTCTGCAAAACGCAGATAAAGATATGCAGGGGGATCAATTTGCATAACCCAATCAAGATAGCAACTGAATTGTTTTAGGAGGCTGCTGCTTCAGTTTCTGATATGCAAACTTTATGCCCTGGAAACTCACAGCCTCTTTCTCGAGGCTCATCCCTAGTCGACATTCCTGGAGCTCACTGGCTCTGCCATCCCGCTATGCTTTATACATTTTACAAAGGTCACTATGGGAGGAAACAGAACACTGTATGATGGCTTTAAAAACAACATACCAGTTCCTGCTTCTGATATGTAAACTTTTACGCCCTGGGGACTCATAGCCTCTTTCTTGAGGCTCATACCCAGTTGACATTCCTGGAGCTCATTGGCTCTGCCATCCTGCTGTGCCTATATATTTTATGGTGATCACTATGGCAGGCAACAGGACACTGTCAGATGGCTTTAGAGATTACATATCAGTACCTTGGCTAGCCTTGTTTGCAATGCTTAGAGCCAACTGAAGAGAGAAGGAAATACCATAGCCAGCTCTGTATACAACAACATAAGGAAATAAGTCTTGATATAATCAAAGTTGCAGCAATTGTTCTGCCTTCAAGGGGACCCGCTCAAGTTGTCTCCCACAAAAACCACAATGAGACACCATCTTATACTAAAAAATTCTGATAGAAGCAAATGTGGACAAGGACATGGAAAAGTCAAAGCCTTCGTATACAGCAAACAGAGTGTAAAACACTATAGCCATTTTGAAATACGATCTGGAATTTCCTCAGACAGTTAAACATTTGTCATGTAACTTAGTGATTTAACTCCTAGATGTGTACCAGTTATGATTTATATGTAGACACCCCCCAAATCCTCATGCATTCATAGCTGGGGCTTTTGGGAGGTGATTGGATTATGGGTGTATGGTACTCATTAGCAGTTAGTCCACTGATGAGTTTATAGTGAAATTCAGTGTTGGGAGATGAAGCCTGATTTGAGTAGGTGGCCACTGGGGGTGACCTGGAAGGGTCTGTCTCTGTCCTTCCTCCCATGGTTCCTCTCTCTACTTCCTAACTGCCATACCATGAGCTGTTTCTCCTCCGCCATGCCCCTCTGCTATGCTGCTCTGCCAGCAGACTATGGACTGAAACTTCTACAAACCATGAGGCAAAATAAACCTTTCTTATGTTAAATTGTGGGTGTTGGTTATTGTGTCTTAGCAAAAACAATGCCCAAGAGAAGTGCAAGGTGTGTGCACACAAATGTTCATACACTGTACACAAGTGTTCATAGTAGCATTACTCATAATAACCCAAAGGCGGAAACAACCCACATGTCCATCAACTGATGAATAAATAGAATGTGATATATATATATAAAGACACGCTACTGCTTCTGTTCAACATTGGAGAGCTTAAAGCAGTTTAGGGCAGTTTAGGAAAAAAATGAAAGACATTCAAGTTGGAAAAAATAAAACTATGTTTATTGTCTTTATATATATATATATATATATATATATATATATATATATATATATATAGAGAGAGAGAGAGAGAGAGAGAGAGAGAGAGAGAGAAAGCAGTATTTATTTGGCCCTGAAAAGAAATGAAGTGCTGATGCATGCTTTAACATGAACGAATCTTTAAAACGTTTTGCTAAGGGACAGAAGCTAGTCACCAGAGATCACATATTTTATGACTCTTATATTTATATGAAAAGTTCAGAACAAGCAAGCCTATAGAAATAGAGGTAGAATAGTTGTTGCTAAGTTTTGGGGTGGATGGGGGATAAGGAGGAAATGCTAGCTAAAAGGTATAGAGTTTCTTTTTGAGGTTATGAAAGTTCTAAAATTGACAGTGATATTATCAGTTGCACACACCTGACTAAATACAAATACGCTAAAAACTATGTTGTGGGCTTTGAATGGGTAAATTGCATGGTATATGAAAAACTGTCTTTAAGAGAGACAAATGGAGGGTGTTTGCCAGGTGAGTTCCCACCTGCTTAAAGGTATAACCATCTTTATGGTTAAGGAAGGTGGTCATGGCAAAGCAGGGCAGTCAGCAGTGGTAGCACTAGTAGGGCTGAGATGTTTGTGCACACCACTCCACAGTCACTCGTTTGTGTGTTCAACAAACTTTTGTTTGTATCCTGTGCTTTTTGCTACTGAGAACATGGGCCTCACACACAGCTATTTTCAAGGGGCTTGCAGTTTATCCTTAAATTCATGTTCCTAAGGCAAAGAGCTTTTGCTCACTGGAATTTAAGTTCCTAAGGGTAGAGCTTTGTCTGTTTCATTCACAGCTATATCCCCAGGACATATAACCACACCTGGCACTTCACAGATGCTTAACAAGTATTTGTTAAGTGAGTCAGGGTATTAAAATACACAGCATCTGTCAACAACTTTGAATAGAACTTGGTAAAGGCACAGAACTGGTCAGGCAAGGCCTTACTTTGGAGCAGCCTCATAGGGCCTGACTCCAGCAGAAGCCATGTAGCTGCCAGGAAGAAAGTTCACAAGAGCACTGGTTCCAGCCAGGGGGGTGCCTAGGGGACGGGGTGCTGATGAGGTACCCAGGTGACACACCATCGTGTCCAGGAACTCGGATGATCTTTCAGGTTCCACATAAACCTCAGCCTCTTTGTTTCTGAGACTTCAATCCTAAAGATGGAAGCAAAGCCACTGATAAGTGCCTCTCCCTGCCGGGAATAAATGTGGCCCATTTATCTAGGGGTTAACACTGGGTTTTCTAAAGGCAGGCCTTCTAGGGCTGCAAAGCGTCTATCATCAGCCAGCATTATTCTTACCAGTCAAGTTGAACAGGATACAGTGTTTGTATCTCCACAAACAGCCTTGTGGGTGGAATTTCCCTTTTCTTCCAACTCAGTAGGAGGGTTAGATTTTATTTTCTGGTTTGCTTGGGACCTATTTCCGATCTTTACTCTTGGCACCTTCGACATTAGGCTAGAGAGAGGGAAGAGAGCTGTAGCGAGGCTGGTGCATGTGTGTAAGGAAGCAAGCCTCCACTCTGGCTACCCACCAGGGTCAGCTGGGAGCTTTTAAAAACTACCTGTCAGATCCCACTGCCCTAGATTCTGAGTTAACTATACTTGGGCAGGACCCAGGAAATCTGTATAAGGTTCAAAACCAGGTTGAGAATCACTGGTCCAAGGTGAAGAAAATCAGCGGACTGGTGTTTACCCTGAGGTCAAACTCTATGGCTCCTGATATTAGCCTGTGAAGTTAGAGAGTGAGAACTTCTTCCAGTGTCAGAAGCATCCAGGAAAAGGGTGCCTGTCTGTCTTTACTCCCTCCTCTTTGCACCCCACCTTCCCTTTTAATGCCCTGTTTGCTTTTACTCCCGGTCTCTATTCTGTTCAAATAGGAAACACAGAGAAGCTCTTGGGCCTAAGCAAAGGGTTTTCAGCATCTTTAGTGCACAATGCTGGCTCCCCGTACCTGTTGCCCAGGCGCTTGGCCTGGGTCCCTGCTGAGAGACTGTTCTGAGTTGACCATGGGGCTTGGCCAACAGCTCAGACTTCTGACTCATAGCTGGCACTGGCCTAGCTCGGCCTTTTCTCTTGATTGTCACCCCACCTCTTGGACGTAGCTTTCCTCCCACCCTTTTGCCTCATTCCTGGTCTTCTGCCCAGATCTCTGGCACCTTTTCTGGCTTCTATTTACTGTTCTCTGGGGCCCTCTGTCAGTGTGCTTCTTGCCCCAGGTTATTTGCTGTGCCCTCTGTGTTTGCCCTTGAGCCCTTTAGCTCAGTACACCAGCATACTTACACATACTCATCTACAGGACTGCATGTGTGCTGCCAGATCTATAGTTGCCAATGAGTTAATTTATCTGGAATTCAGCCAAAGCTGACAATGCATCTTCTTTTAAGATCTCCTGGAGTCGACTGTAAGGTATAAAATGGCCTGTGAAAGCTAATGCATCAGATGCGGTAATGTGCATGAAAGACCTTAAACTGAAAAGCAGGACATACCTGTGAAGCAGCAGCAGCAGTGTTGCATATGCCATGCTGGACATGGGTGGTAGCTGGTGGTCAGGAGCACCAGATGAGGCACAGAGACTGATCACAGATGCAAGTCTGGACATTACAGAGATGCGAAAAGGCAGGACCCAGTGGCCAGTACAAAGAGCAAGAGGTCAGGGTTCATGAAATTCTCAGGTGCCTAAATGCAAGGTAGTGTTAAAGACTTTCCCTCAGCAAGTTCTTTTTGCTTTCCCTCACCAAAATATATCCAGGATCTGGCCCCTTGTCATGCCACCATGGCCACCAGCCGGGTCTAAGCTGCCATCAGCTTCTGCTTGGTTTCCCTGCCTCCGGAGGCCTTTGTTCCTCCACAGTCCTTCCCAGAGCAGCCCAAGTGATCCTTTCAAAAAGGGTCAGATACTTCGCATGTCTGCTCACAGTGCTTTACTGTCTCCCGTCCTTCTCAGGATGAATGCTCAGGTCCATTTCCCAGGGATCCAGGGCTCTCTGTAGTCTGGGCCCTAGCTACTTCTTGAATTTCGCTCACCCTCTACAACTAAGTCATCTGCCCCACTCACCAGGGGCTTTTTGCTGTTTCTTGAGCCACCAAGGTCATTGTCATTCCTGTCTGGTGCTCTTTGCCCTGCCGCTCACTCTATTGAGCTTCTTTCTCCAGACAGCAGCAAAGTTCCCTCTCATTTCATTCAAGGCAAGCCCAAGTTTCCCCCTTAGAGAATCCTGCACTGATGTCTCAATCTTACATAGTACTCCTAAATCTATCATATGCTTTTCTTTTTCCAGACACATATTATGTAGCACTGAAATAAATATGCAGTAAATCCTTATTAATTTATTGACTGAATCTCCCACCAACACACGATCTCCATGAGCATAGGCATTCTGTGTGTATTCCCTACCTGTACCATGCATTGCACTGTTGAATGGATGGATGGATGAATGGGTGGATGAAAAAATACATGGGATAACAAATTTAAGACTCCGGTAATAAGGCAAGACACAGGGCAAAGAGTTGTCTTAATCCTGAGATCTTTTGTGGATCTGTGGAGAAAAACATGTGTTTCCTAGAGTAATTAGCCTTGAGTTTAAGGTGGAGTTACTGCTCCAAGGGACGCGAGGACGGGAGACATCCACCCGGGGGCAGGGGGGCTTTGGTCACTCTGGAGCTGGGCTTTTTGGGGGAATTTCAGGGAAAGTCAAAGGCCCAATGAGGAGGCTTAAAGATGGAGACATTTTTATTGACCTCTCTCCAGTGGTCCTATTTCTTTCAACTATGATTTTTAGACCCTTTGGAAGAAATTTCTCTGCATCATTACCCCCTCCCTTGACACATGTCCTTGACCAGCTCAATTGCTGTCCTATTTAAAGCACAGTAAAATGTGCTCTCAAAAGTGTGGTGGGTAAGAGCATGGGCACTGGGTGCTAAGCACCGTTCGTGTTTCCTTCCTTACCGTGTGATCTTAGTCAAGGTATTCAAATTTCCCCGAGCCTCACTGCCTCTTCTGTAACCAGGGTGTAACAGAAGTGTGCCTTTGCTGAGGCTATTGTAAGGGTAAAATGTCATCCTGCATTTTGGGCAGAATATTTGGCATGATGTTTTGCTTGGCAAATATCTAGCTATTGTTGTCAGAATCCAAAGTGCTAGAAGAAATAGTTCTTGTTTGACACAGCTCCTCTGAGTTCCCAGCTGTGGAGCTTCTCAAACATTCATGGGTTCACCTATCATCTGCAATGATCTTATGAGAGTGTAGATTTGAATCAGAAGGGAGGGGAAGGGCCCTTGATTCTGCATCACTGTCTGGCTGCTAGGTAGGTGAAGCTGATATTTCAGTCTGTGCTCTGAGTGGCCAGGCCCTGTACAAAAGTACGAGAGGGATAAAATACAGATGAATATGAACGCATGTTCCTGAAACTGAGTTGTGTTGCCCCAAATCGCTCTCCGTGTTGGTGTTCTTGAATCTGATTCTAGCTGTAGCCACCCTTCCCTACTATTTCAGTCCTGCCGTGAGGCCTCACACAAAGAAACTCACCCTCCAAGGCTTTACTCGGTGCTGAGAAAGGGGCAGTGTGTGTTGGGGGGAATTCTTCCTTAAAACCGCTGCTGGGTTTCTGTGACCCTCGGACATATGGCCAGGCGCTTGTTTTTATGGCTGCTTAATGGGTTGTGAAGCAATTACTGGAGGAAACATCTCTACAGCAAGCCAGGGCAGAGGGACAGAAGGACTCATGGGCCAATGTTTTCTTTGTTGAGCACCCAGCCTGCTCCTGCTCCTCCTTATTCTCTCTCTGCCCAGCAGTGACAGATGGCTTCCGCATGGTTTGACCTACTGCTCGGCCAGACCTGACGAGATAGTCATCCATCAGCTGCCCTGTTTGGCCCCCAGGAGGGTACCCTGTGGTTTGTGGGAGGTGAAAGTTGGAGGATTCGTTTTGAGCTCATCACATCTTGTGGCTGGTTATAGTATAGTTTCAGGCATGGGCAGTTCTTACTCCAGATGTTTCCATCCTGGTGTCCATATGTTTCGAGGCGGGATCAGCAGATTTACGTGGTGATGTTAAACTAATTAATCATAAGCTGATGCTTTAATAGCTTCAGGACCCAAGGTGGGCTTGGGACTAGCAACGATGTAAGTTACGCACATGGCATTATTCAGCTGGAGAAAGAAGATGAAGCTGAGCTCTCTCTATCCTTTGGCACTATCTCTATTTTCTTACTGATATTAAATGTTACTCACAAAGTCTCTGAAAGCTGTGTGGGAAAATCTCCAAATATTGCTCATGGCTGTCTTTGAATATGACAAAATAAAAACTTAATAAGGTACAGGGCATAAGAAAAAAAGCAATAAGCAGAGGGGTTGTGCGAGTGGGAATCAAGAGGCCTGGATTCTCTGACATCTGGGCTCTTTCTTTGAGAACACATTACTTGATTGACTTAACAAACCTTTTTAAGCACCTACTAGGTGACTCCTAAAAATTTCTGGGTTTCTTTTCTTTTCTAACTGTAAAATGAAATTGACATGAGCTTAACTTAAGAAAAACTTTATATAAAGTAATTTTACATTTCTTTCCTTATAAAAGCACTTCTGTTCATTAACATCTTCCTGTTTTACTATATAAATTGTACTCTCCTTAAAAAAAAAACCCAAAAATTTTAATGAAGTCAAAAAAGTGGAGAAATATAATTACAATGATGATCAGTACTACCTGGCCAAATCTACTAGGTACTACCTTATCAAATTTGTTAAAAATCACAAATATCCAACAATCCCTAGTGTTATTTATGACAGATTTGAAAGACTCTAGATATAACTTTTCTGCCTTCATAAGAAGAATAAGGACTGGGGTACAGCTTAGTGGTAGAGCTGCTGCCTACTCTGCTCAAGCCCTGGATTCCATCCTCAGCACTAAAAAGAAAAAGTTGGAGAAATGCAGAAGGTTGAACATAAATTCCTCTAACTCCATTACCCATAGCCATATGATGTTTTATTAACTTCATTAGGGAAAGAGATTCTCTTCCATATAGTTTTTTGTTTGTTTGTTTGTTTTGCGGCACCGGGAATTGAACTCACAATCTCGCACCTGTCAGACAGGTGCTTAAGTCACTGAGCCAAAATCCCGGTCCTGGTTTTTTGAGGCAGGGTCACACTGTGTATAGCTCAGGCTGGCCTTGCGCTCGTGTTGTAGCCCAAGCCGGCCTCGAACCCACAACACTCCTCCTACCTCAGCCTCCCGAATGCTGGGATTAAAGACATGTGCCACCACGCCCGGCTTCTTCCATATAGTTTTAAGGACATGTTTTTCTCCTAAAAGACTTTTTTCCATGTACAAGAAAATAGACATGGGAAAATACCTAAAAGTTCTTCCAGGCACTTTGACACATTGTGGTGGATTAAAAACTGGTGGTCAACTTAATGCTAGCTGAATTGAATCAGCATGGTACTGAGTGTAGATGGCCCACCTGAGGAAAACTGCCAGCATAAAAATGAGACCTGGACAAGAAGAGTAGTGTTGTGGGTTCTCCTAAGTGAGTGCTGTTGTTTGGAGATGTTGATTCTTTTGGAGCTGTTGGTTCTCCTGGAGGAGCTTGTCTCGATGACCTCCCTGATATGAACTCGGCTGTTCTCATTGTTGGAGGAGCTCAGGACCTCACTGTCACTGAGGAGGGCTGTGGTACTTCTCAAGGGAGCCCTGGTCCTTACTTTGAGCATTGCTTCCTGGCTTCAGCGTAGAACTCTTAGCCTACTGGCATAGATCCTTCATCCCGCTGGCACAGCTTCCACCGCAGACCTTTGGGCCTACCCAGCACAGATCCATGAAACAGACTTGCAGGAGTCATTGTCATGGGCTCTAGGGCTTCAGCTGGACTCATGCAGGACCTTACTGTGGAGCCCAGGCCCTCAGCTGGATTTTCCAGGTCTTTAGTGTGTGGACAGATTTCCTGCACTTCTTGAATTTGATTCTCGGTGACTCTCATAAAATAATACTATTAATTATGTGTCCTGTATGTCATCGTTTTCCTTGCACTCCCTGACTACAACACAGATGATTGCAATCCCAGCTACTCAGAAGGCTGAGACAGAAGGATACCAAGTTTGAGGTCAACCTGAGAAAGAGCAAAACCCTGTCTCAAAATAAAAAATAAAATTTCTACCACCATGCATAACTGGTACAAAATAAGCATTCAATACCCAGTAACATTTGGGTGTGCTTCCTTGGTATGCATTAAGTTTTTCTCAGTTGAGGCAATACTGTTTATCTGTTTCATAACTTAGTGTTCTGATTTAACATTTTATTTTCATTTGACCTGAATGATTTGGCTGAGTAGTTTGGCTCTCAGCTGGTCACTTGCTTGGACTTTTCCCTTGGCTTTTTGGTTTGGAGAGTCAAGGTCTCTCAGGATTGTCAAGAGAGTGGAGCCCCACAGTAGTGGTTATGCCTTACCTCCTGTGATGATCTGACAGGCGTGTTACAACTTTCACTTTTACAGGAATGATTAAAAAGCTGGAGCCCCGTTAGCTGGGGTGGAACAGAGAGCCCTGTGCTTGGGACTCATTTGTCACAGAGATGAAACAGCTCCAGTGACTTTGCTCTGGCTCTCTGGAGGTGAAGATGTGTTACTGTGCCCCTAGAGCATGGAACAAAGGGCCGCACTTGCAGCACGGTGTGGTGGTTCCTGTGCCCTTTTGCAGTCTAGCCCATAGGAAGTAGCAGCATCTGTCCCCTTGTATAAGGGCAAAATGTCCCTGTTTACATGTGTTCTGAATGTGGCTAGCACAGGCCAAGGCAGTGGAAGTGCCTCAAGAGGTCTACCCCAAGAGAGAGAGCCCTAGCTTTCAATTTAGGGTATGAAAAGATCCATTGAAGGAGCATGGCCCCCAAAATGAGTCACTGACTGATTCTGAATTCTCTGAGGAAAAAAAAATTTTTTTGCAGATTATTCAGGGGTCTGGCTCCTTAACTCTTAAGGGAAAAGTGTCTGCCAGCAGAGGTGTATGGTAAGCAGGACAGGGTCTGCTCTGACAGCTGTTGGACTGGGACATATGGGGCAGATCCTGGAGAAACGGCCTCTTCCAGGAATAGCAGCAGACATTGTGACTTGCTCTCAGTGACATACCATGTAAGTTTGGCTACTTATTTTGCCTCTTGTTGGAATAGCTGATAGATTTTTCTTTTTGTTGTAGTTTTTATTAACATTTTGATTTGGTTTGCACAACTTGGGGGCATTAATGCCAGTCTACTAGAACTGGATGAGGGAAAAGATAAGATGTTCTTTGCATTAATGGTTACAGGCCAGGCAACTGGATGGATACTTTGTTGATCTCATGTGACTCACAGGATTTCTGATTTAGAGTGAAGAGCTATCATCACAGGAGTGTAAAGATTATTCCTGCTTTTAGGAGTGAAGTGAATGGAATTCAAATAATGCACACTTTTGGCGATGATCTTTTCTTACAATCAGCTCCTATCACAGACCTTAAAGGATAGCAAAATCATAACTTGCATTAAATGATTGCTTCTAGAAGAACCAATTTTTTTTCCAAATTATACAGCAGAAAAAGCATCATTTACAGGGAAAATTTGGGTGTGCTTTTTAACACAAAGTTACCTTGCAAGCAACATTGCATATTTTTGTAGCCAGTTGGAATAGACAAGAAACCAAGTTCAAAATGGGAGCCCTTTTGACATGGCCGAAGTCTGTCATCTACCAAGTCATTCTTTTAGGAGAATGACTCTGTGCCATCAGTCTCAGCTGATCGCAGCAGGCGATAGGGCCTGAGGAGAAGGGGCCACCATCCTACAATCTTCAATGAATTAAGAAAATGGAGACATTTTTTTCTTAAGTAGCTAAAGAGAGGACAAAGTGACAATATAGGGGGGTTTTGAATTGGCAAGATTTAGCTGGAATTTAGTTGATTTTCCTATTTGGGGTCAAAATGACGTGTAACGCGGCTTTGAGGAGAAGCAGCGTGGCTGGCTGGTGCTGCAAGCTGTGCTGCTGCTGCACTGCGTTCTGCACAGTAGATCACAGCTACAGGGTGGGCTACGCTGTACTTTGAACAATGGTAATAACAGCACTGCCTACATACGGGAAGTTTAAATTTAATAAAGCAGTTTTGATGTAAGGATTTAAGAAGATGCTTTTTAAAACTAGTTATTAGCCAAGTTATTTTCTTTTGGCTGGGGAAGCTGATTAGTATGAGCAGCTCAGGGGAAGAGGCTGAAGAGGAGAGAGAGAAGGGCACCTGGCCTTTGGTTACCTAGAGTCTGAGCGTGTCCCACTGCAGCCTTAGCGCTCAAACTGCAGGGCAGTGAGCAGAGCCAGAATGAGCGGCTGAGGCGGAAGGACCAGAAGGCTGGGCTGTGGGTGCCTCTGGAAAGAGGAGGGCTGCTGTCCTCGCCTCCTGAGCACTGCTTACTCAGAAATGGAAAATCTCAGATCAGTAGTTCAACTTCCTCATTTTATAGCTGAGGAAACCGACACCCAGAAGAGTCAAAATCCCGGAGCTCAGATCTCTTGGCTCCTGGCCCAAGGATGATGCCCTGAACTGATGGACAGTTCTGCAGATAGAAAGGCATCTGAGGCTGCCAGGGAAGAATGAGAGAGGTAGGCAGACGGGAGAGTTTGAGGGGGCAGCTGGTAGGAGATGGAAAGGCCAAAAAGAAGCCAAAATATCCTTTCCTGCTGGCCATGTCCCAAGGACAAACATAGTTCCCAAATGTTCTTCCCAGAGACGTAAACAGTCACATAGAAGAACCACGTGATGGGTTGACCAAGGATGTGAAATGTCGTCTGTGCCTAATGACTAAGCACCCCTGTTTATTCATACTCCTAGTCCAGCTCTTTAACCTTGCTCTTTCCTTTTAAGACATTGGAGACCTTCTCTGCCATTCCTCCCTTCGTATTTGGTTTGTGGCTGTATTCAGGGACAACTGCAGTTTAGAATCTGTCCACTCCAGTTAAGGTAAAGGAGATGATGAACTTGGGCAGTGTAACTTGTCTGAGTGTTTTCATGCTCTGAAAAGGAGCTCCAGGGAAAAACAGTGAGCACATGAGGAAGTCAACATTGTATTCATCCCTCTGTTACAAGAGATACCATCTCTACTTCTTCTGTGAAGCATAATTATTTGTTAGTTTTAGTAGCACGTTTCCCTGCCCACTGATAAGGAATCGTGAAAGTACTTACTATGCTGGTCTAGTGGAAGTAGCATTTTTGTTTGCTTGTTTTTAGTTTTATCTGTTATCATAGACCTAGGGGTTGAAGGAACCTGGGAGAACTGCCAGCTTCCCCCCCACCCACTCACCCCGACTGGTTCAGGAAGCCCCTTCCCACTGTCCCTGCTAGTGGCTGAGACCCCTTCCCTCTTAATCTCCACAGTGACTTGCTCCTACCTCTATGGGAGCTTTTACTGCGTTTGATTTAAATTACAGTTATTTGAGGATTTGTCTTAAATCACAGCTGCGAGGCCCTGAAGGCAAAGGGTGGGTGGGCAGGAATCCTGCCTCATTCCTCTTTGATCTCAGACAGACCCCGGCACAGAGCCTGACCTGCTCTCCATAAATATTTGAATGAGTGACAAGCTGTTAACAATCTCTGGAAGCAGCCACAGTGGACATCTCTAATATCTGGAAAGTTCACCTCCCTGTGTTTCCTGGGTAGGAGAAGAGTGTAAAAAGTCCATGAGGAGAGAAGGCTAGTATCCACTAGCCAAGTGGATGCACTTGGGGACAGGGTAGTACCCTGCTTTTATTGTTTACTTGCATCCTGTCCAACCCAAGCCATATACAAGGCCTGTCTTGGTACAGGAAGACTTAATACCCTACATTGATCTGGACAAATGGCCTGGGGAGTGATTCCAGGATTTGAACCCAGTTGGGAGGACATTTTTATCAGACACTATCAATGTCCATTTTGACAGCCCTGGGGATCATTTTAAATTAATTACTATGCAGACTTATAGTTTCTTGCATTCTTTTGTCAGGATCCTTCTCTGACCTTGGGTGTATGTTTGGTGGGTCAGGCTAGAAATGCCAGGGACTTACCCCAGAAGGGAACTTCAGCTAGTGAACTGAGTGCATGTGCAGCCTGTATTCTTCACCCTGCACAGGGCCAGCTCGGAGGCGAGCTTCATAGAGTTTCTCAAAAGATCTCCAGACGCATTGAACCCCAGATATTCATAGCAGTAACCCACTAAGTAAAATATCCTTTAGTCATTTCTACCCCCTTTCTTCTCTCACTTCTCCTCTCCCTCACTGTGCTTCCTGGGAACATGCCCAGATAAACTATCCACCCCAAGATCTGCTTTGGGGAGAACCCAAACTAAGACAGTGACAAGAACAGGAAATTTGGGGAGATTTCAATGTTATTCTCTTAGAAGACAAAACTATTAAAATCAGTTCATGCTTTTTTTTCCCTTTTTAATTTCTAAATGCAGTGTTTTTCTGTTCTATAAATAGTTTCCAATAGACTTTGTGTCATATCTCAGAAAATAGTGCCGATAATGATTCCTAATCTCTGAAGGGTAGTTGTTTCACATAACAGCAGTCAGAGTTATTCTGACTCTATTAGGGAAATGCACTGTGTCAGGAGGGTACCACACCGAGCTAAAAACAGACATAGCATGTGGGGGTCATAGACGTCAGGATGGATTTGTGTTAAGTACCTCACTTAGCCTTATAAACTTCCACAGGGACCTTTTAAATTAAGAGAGACCTTATCAAGCCTGCCCATGTTTGCAATGAAGTACTTGGAGGTTAGGAACAGCTGAGATGAATGGTGACCATGAGGGATGTGAGAGAGAAAAATACAGAGCCGTCATTAAACCTACCCAGCATTAATGAGCGACACCTGAGCTAGCTGAGCTTTGAGAAGGGGGTGCTGATGAGTATTTGCTGGCCTTTGAGAAGACCCGTAACAAAGAGTGAAGGTGTGTGATAATCTGCCTCCCTGGTCCTTCCTCAGGCAGACTGTGCAGGTGGTTCAGAAAAGTGCTCTGTGGGTGCCACAATGTAACTTGATTCTTTTGGCACCTCAGACAATTAATAGGATGGAGCAGTTAAACATAACCCAGATCACTACTGTATGTTGTTGGTAAGGATTTTCTTTTGCTTGCTCATCCTCAGAGGGTTTTTTTGCTGGCCTATTAGGAAATAACACACATGTTCATGAATTTTTAATTGGCAAGTAAGGATGGAAATGAATGTAAACAAAACACAAAATGAAAGGAGACAAGGCATCTAGAGAATCCCCACAAAAGTTTTTGGGTGTACCCACACCTGCCTTTTGGCATCAGGTAGGGAAAGATTACCAAGTCAAGCAGAGATACAAGGGACCACATATACCGTTTTTTTTTTTTTTTTTTTTTTTTTTTTTTTTTTTTTTTTGTACCGGAAATCAAACTCACAACCTTGCACTTGCCGGGCAGGTGCTTATACCACTGAACTAAACCCGCAGCCCCATATACCTTATTTTTAGCATAACGAAATGTCACGGTTCCAAATGCTATCTGTATATAAATTCTAATTGCTCATTCATTGGCTCTTTTGGTAGGGGACAAGAGGGCCATTTTTGATCAGCTACAAGAACATACAGAATTGCCATTTCCTTTGCCTTCTTTGGCAAGTACTGCTGCTGTGGTGTGGGAGTGACACCCTGGGGGTAGCTCTGTCCTGAACAAGAGAGATGTCTTTACCTCCTACCACTCGTACTGTTGTCTGACCCATTACTTTCCATGACAGCCTTGGGAAGGACTGTGCTATCCCTCATGGTGACTTCATAAGATAGTCATGAAGGTTATATACAGCAGTCCATGTAAAGCGACTGTATTAGTAGTATATTAATAGCTGGTACAAAATCTATACTGGTTCTTCAGAGGGAGAGGTCTCAGGTTCTGTCCCTGCCATCTGCCAGGACTTTAGGTCATAGAGAAAGATTTCTTTTAGGCCTGGAGCAGATATACCAGTGTGGCCTACACCAACCTGTCTCAAAGTTTTTGTTTCAGGTACCCCACTTCCCCAAATAAACATCCATCCCAAAATGGCACAATGGATGTCTTTTCACCCTGCCCTATGAAGCATTCACTGTCCTTTGCCTCTCCCAGAATGCTTATGTCAACATCAACCGCATCATGTCCGTGGCTTCCCGTCTCTCTGAGGCTGGCCACTATGCCTCCCAGCAAATCAAGCAGATCTCCACGCAGCTAGACCAGGAGTGGAAGAGCTTTGCTGCTGCCCTGGATGAACGCAGCACCATTCTGGCCATGTCTGCCGTGTTCCACCAGAAGGCCGAGCAGGTAAGGCCCGAAATCCACTGCTGGTGGTGGGGAGGGTACCGGAGCAGGGATGGCAGGGTAGGAGCACATGCCGCTAAGCTTCTGCCAGATAGCTGCAACAACAACTGGTCTTCTGCCATTTTGTGGCCCCTGTTTACGCAGGAAACACTGTAACTGTTGGTGGCTTTGCTCATCACCTGAATGAGAGGGAACCCAAATCCTCTTTACATACTGCTCAATAGCTCATTGTTGGGCATGTTTGCATGTGTGTGTTGACTGTCTGTTTAATGTCTTTACATTCTCTGCACTGAGGCTAAAGGGATGAAAGTACGGCAATCCTGAAGTGCTGAGAGCAGGGAAACTAATTCTACATGAAGTATTTGTTACAGATAATAAATCAGTAATGATATAGTTTGTTATAGGTAATAATGTAATGGAAGTCACAATTACTGCTGCCATTTACTAGCCTTGACCAGTGACCTTACTAACCTGTTTGATAGAGAGGCGCTGAAGCTCAGAGATTAAGCAACCTCCCTAAAAGCCTGTAGTATGTTGGCGCCTGGCTCAGACCATCTAATAGACACCAAGCTGTTACATCTGCAGGAATTTTGTAAGCTAGTTGTTTAGCATATCATTATTGAAACCTAAATTATATCAGTTTGTTATCAAGTATGTTAAAAAACAAAGTTAATAAAAATCCCCAAAACTTACTTCCTGATTATTTTACTATGTTTGTTTGTTTGTTTGATCTATGTTTTTGAGACAGGGTTTCACTATGTAGCTCAAGCTGGCTTTGAACACACTTTGTAGCCCAGGCTGGCCACAAACTCACAACAATCCTCCTGCTTTAGCCTCTGGAGTGCTGGGATTATAAGCATGTGCCACGACATCTCACTTGTATTTTTATTATTTATGTTCTTGAGGTTATTCTTATCTATTTTATTTCTCTATGATATAAAGTCCGTAAAATGTGCTACTGGTCATCTCTTCCCATTTCACACGTGGTTACTGGTAGTTTAAATAGACCATGGTTCGCTTGTGGTACTGGGGATGGAACCCAAGGCCCCACATATGTGAGGCAAGTGCTGTATGACTGACATATATTCCCAGGCCTGGTAGAAGTTTTATATCATAGATAGCAAATGCTACAAAACAGGACTTGACTTGTAGTTTTACTGATTGACTGCAGTCTTAAGACAATGGAGAAGAATAATGTTAAAAATGTGCTTAACTTAAAAATGTACTCTCTGCAGCAAATCAAGCATTGTGATTACACACAATGTGAGTTGCACACAAAATGAAAATGTTGTTCTCCTATCCAAAACCATCATTATTACATTCAGCAAAAAAGGTGCTCGCATCATTGATGAACAAGTAATGTGCTGGCATAAGTCTTCAGATATTTGCGCTTTTCTCTTCCTGTCTCACCTAGGAGAAAGTGTCACCCAGTGTTTGTGTTGGAACTATGTGAGTTTGTTGGTTGCAAACATAGGTCGACTATGGATACAGGAGTATAAAAAACATTCTGTGAGAATTCATTGGAAAGAACACTGTCTATGTTATTTTTCTTTGTAAATTGTGTGTTAATGTGCTTTGCATCAGCAAAATTTGTAATATACTTATGTGTGTATATGTAATAGATATAACACATGCACATATATGCTGGTTATTAAACCTTTATTAACACACAGTTGTTAAAATCTCACAATCTATGGACAGCTGTGCTTTCAACCCAGACATGTCATCAACATTAAAGTTCGTGGTCTCGCTGCCTTGTGTGACCTTTTGGGGCAGTTCACACTGCTCCGTGCAGAGTGGCTCCCATGCTGGGAGGTACTGCTCCTCCGGCATGGTCTACTCATGCTGGGAGAGTGAGGGGGTTGCTCTGGGTCTGTTCTCTCCCATCCGTATGGTTATCCTGAGTGGATAAGCTCTTTAAAAAGAGAAAAGCACTGCATCCTGAATGGCTGTAGCTTCCTCACTCTAGAGAATGCAGGCTACCCACTGGGGACACACAGCACATGGGCTGATCGGGATAGGAGGACAGGCAGTGATTCCAAGTGGCCAGAAGGAAAGCCTCAAATGCTGTATGTACATGTTCATTATCACCATTGGGGTGACCACAAAGGCTGTCTGCCATGTCGTCTCCACGTGCTGTGCTGCCCCACTTTTTTTCCCAGAAAATAAAACCCAACCAGAAAATCATTGACAACCCCAACAACCTGCCCTGGTTTATGTGCCATGACAGAGTAGCCATGGAGCAAGAGAATACTGAGGCATAATCTTCCACATGGCCCTGGCCATCACCGCAGTGATGATGAGCTGGGACTGGTTCCAGTTAGGTCACTCTAGTTACGTATTATTTTTGGGGAAACGCAGTATGTTACTATACTGAATACTGCACTTTGGTATTAAGTTCTTTAGCTAAGAATGAATAATTAAACACGTGTGTGCACCTCAAAGCTATAACCTGCTATGGAGCTACTAGCACAACCCTCAGATGTTATACTTTGAAACAAACATTTTTCTCTCTTAAGGAAAATTATTGTAGAAATTCCTAGAAAGTCTCAGTACTACCTAATTAAATAGAAATGACAATAAGAAAGAAAAGCATTCTAAAATTTCATGACTCTCTAGTTTCAAGTCCCTAGCACTGCATTTCAGAGAAAATGCCTCTTTATATGGAAAAGACCTCCCAGAACTGTAAGAAGCATCAGTGCACACACGTTGCTTTAAAAGTGATGATGCCACCAATGGCTAATAGTGCCCAACAGTTTTCCCAATTTTGCTATTTCTATATAGCATGCTGAATGAAGCAAGATGGTGTACAACTATAATCCCAGCACTCTGGGCAACTGAGGCAAGAAGATCACAAGGTGAAGTCCAGTCTGACCAATTTTGTGACTTAGGGAGACCCTTAGTGTCTATCTGAAAAAAACGTCTGAGGATATTCCTGTAGTTTGTTGTGGAGATGCAAGGTACAGACACCAATAGTGCAAAAGTAAAAAGCAAATAGATAGATAAAAAGATTCATAGATACTTAGATAAAAATAATAAAAGAAGTAAGTAGCCACTGATTTAGTATGAAGAAAAAGTTGAGCCATAAGGTTTTCTTATCAGTTACTGGACCCGAAGACATGACCTCTCTTCCTGGCAATATGCCCCCAGAGAACTTGGAACCCTTGTAGCAGGCTTCACAATCCAGTACCAGCCGTCCCCCCAGCTCATTTGCCCGGAGACAGGCAACAGCGAACATGCTGAGCTGCTTCTCCACTTCCCGAGGCCGCAGCCCCAGGACCCCAGGCAGAGAAAGTATATGTGAAAGATTGAGAAGACGCTTGACTCCATCCAGACGCCACAAGCCATGATGCGGGAGACACCCAACTGTCACAGCAGCCCAGAGAAGGTCTCCCCAAGACCCGCTGTCAGTGACCTGCCAAAATCAAGGTACCCATCTGAAGTCTCCCTAAGCCCAGAAACTCCTGAAACTGAAACACAAAAGATCCAGGGGCAAGTTTCACCAGGCCCCGAGATACCCGGCAGCGCTGGGCAGGTCTCCCCAGAGCCGGGAGCAGTAAAGTAGAGACACAAAGGTGTCCAGAGGTAGAGACCAAAGCCACAGTGACAAGCCCCTGAGAAACACCGAGAAGCCTACTATACAGCCACCTGGGCCCAACCACCACTAGAAATTACTTGGCAGGGAACAATGCCAAAATCTGACCAGTGTGGTTGGTCCAGACAGTCAGACCACCCTCACCCATCAAGCCCTTCATGCCAGTTTTCCTGGATGGCCAATCCTTTCGTGGTCCCTTCTTCCCATGTACCCCCATGACCCACACCTCCATCCAACAGGCCCTAGTTAGGGGAAGGGATATAATGACATGTCTTGAGACTGCCTCCTCCTCTGTCGGCTGTGAAGTTCAAGACATCTGATTATTTGATAATAAACATATTTTCAGCACAAAATGTATGGATGAAGAAGGAGACCTGTCTTAGTTATGTTTCAGTCATTGCTGAGACAGAATACCTGATGCCAAAAGTTAGGGAAGGAAAGGTTTATTTCTTATAGTTCTTGGGGGTTTCAGTCCATACTCAATTGGCTCCAAGGCAGCATGGTGTGGCAGGGCCACCATTCATGGAGGCCACCAAACAGCAAGGCAAACCAGCGAGAAAGAGAGGAAGACACGCCTTCTTCCTGTTCTTACACTGTATGTCGGTTCCACCCCTGGGTGGGTGCAACACTTACGTCACCAATCCCAGTGCTAGACAACAAACCAATCACAAATGTCAGACTCTTCCCTGTCCAAATTACATGAGGCCTTGGAGGGACACAGGATCAAACCAATACAGGACCCATATACTATATCACCTCTGTTGGTGTTAGAAGATGGCTTTCTGCTTTCTGATCTTAGCAAAGATTCTAAACTGTTAATTCATGTGTCACCTTGTGTACCAAAACCTCCTAAGGTGCCTTGCATACCAGAACATCCTAAAGTGCCTTCTCCTGAAGATAAATCCATCTACCACAGAGCTGCGTGCCTCTGGAGAAAACTTCGTTTTGCAAATGGCCACACTTTTTGAGCCAGCAAGTGTGCTCATTGTGCTGTCTGCTCAGACCCTGTGGGGGGATTTGTACACAAGGTATACAAGTGTATCAACTGTAAACCCTTGGTGCATAAAAAATGCTGCACACTTGTCACAGTTGAGTATGAACAGCATTCTTTGCCCCCAGAACCCATAATGTCAAGGGATCAGTTATCCATGGGTTCACACCATACACAGACAATAATCCCCTCTAATTCTAAAAGTCATGAGGCTTTGGAAGAAGTGGATGAAGAGAATGAGGCAAGTGACAGCAGGGAAAGTGGCAAAGCTTTGTACTCTTTAAGTCTTTAGGACTTTGATTTGCCTCGAGTAATAAGAAGAGGAAGCTATGCAAAAGTACTACTAGTCTGGTTTAAAAAAACAGATCATATGTATGCAATGAAAGTGGTGAAAAAAGAGCGTGCCAACCTCGATTGGGTATGGACAGAGAAGAACGTACTGGAGCAGATGTCAAATCACCCTTTTCTGGTTGGGCTGCATTGTTGCTTTCAGACACAAAGCAGACTGATGTTTCATGTGCAGCGGCAAAAAAAGTCCTTCCAGAAGCGCACGCCAGGTTTTACACTGTAGAAATCAGTTTAGCACTCCAGTTTCTTCATGAGCAAGGGATCCTATATAGAAGTTTAAAATTGGAAAAATTATTATTCGACTCAGAAGGGCACATTAAATTTGCCGACTATTGCTTGTGTAAGATAGGTCTGCAGACAGAAGACACGACCAGGACTTTCTGTTGCACCTTTAGTTACCTTGCTCCAGAAATTATAACAGGAGATGGCTATGGGTTCAGTGTGGACTGGTGGACTCTTGGAGTGCTAATATTTCAGATGATGGTTGGAGATTCTCCATTTGATCTTGTCAATAACCCTGATAACCCTTATCAATACACAAACAGTAAGCTCTTACAAGTTATTTTGGAAAGAAAAATTCACATGCCACGTCATCTGTCTGTACAGCTGTGAGTGTCCTGAAGGGTTTTCTGAAGAAGGAACCAGAGGTATGATTGGGTTGTGATCCTCAAACAGGATTTGATGATATTCAGGAACATCCATTCTTTGAAAATTCTGGAACAGGACGCAGTAAAAGCAGGTGGTACCTCCCTTTAAACCAAACATTTCGGGAGAATTTGATTTGGACAACTTTGATCCTGAGTTTACTAATGAACCTGTCCAGCTCAGCCCAGATGACAATGATGTTGTGAGGAAGATAGATGGATATGAATTTGCAGGTTTTGAGTATATCAGTCACCTTTCGATGTATGAAGAATGAGTCTGCTCCTCATCTTTCAGCTAAGCATTCTGTCTATGTTGATATTTAATGCATGGAAAAACTTGTTACCAGCTTGGATTCAATTAACAATATCATAATTTTCTGGAAGCTAATTTTAATTTCTTTTTGGTAGTTATGTTTGAATGTCATACTTGATTCTTAGTCTATGCTAGTGAATATTGAATTTTTTTGTTCATAAAGTTACTTTTTATGATATGGCTTAAATAAGATGAGGCAATTGCTTGTGAACCAAACTTGTAAACACATTCCATTTGCTGAGTGCAGACATTTGCCTAATATTTTATTCTTATTATTGACTATACAGGAAAATAATCTGTTGTTTAAGTAGAATGTCTTACCTATGCTTGTTTCTCTCCAAACTGTATTGCCTATATATTGGGGCCCTGGTTTATGTAGTCTTAAGGAAAATCCAAAAAATAACAACAATTTTGAACAAATCTGCAGAAAACATATATATTATAGTTCTGTCTCCTTAGTTAAGCTTTTTTATTTAGTAGGATAACACCTGGAATACATAGTAGAATTCATTTCACCAGCTTAGAATATTATACCATAAATACACTTTCTATTGTTAAGCACAGAACAAAAGAATAACTTGAAGTGTTTCTCAAAATAAGATCCAAAGTTCCAAAAGAATTCTAATGTGGGCTCAGTAACAAACGTTTTAAACAAATGCCCTATGTGATTAGTCTGCATTCTGAAGTGCCCAGTGGCAAAGAGCAACACTTATAAACCTATTTCTGACATGTCAGAATTCTCTATAAGTTGATGTTGTGAATACTACTTTTTGCTTTAAAACAAGTTTCAGGCGTTAACAGAAACATACATACCTTGTAATGAACATGTGAGTATGTATAAACATTTTCTTTTGATATTTTCATTACTTCAAATTTAGTTACTTGAAGAAAAGATAATATATGACTCCAAGCTTTGGAAAAGTTACATTTCTAATAAAATGGCATCCAAAAAAAGAGAAAAAGATATTTATTAAATGCCTACAAATTTTAAATCATCCTAAATTTACAACTAGATTGCTTACCTAAAATAAAATGTTGCTAAGATTGTGCCATTGTAACTTCTTTAGATGATGATGGTTACTTTTCAAGTCCTTTGCATAGAAATGGTACTAAAGCAGAGAAATATTTTATCTGGCAACTCTTTAAATAATAAATTGCAAACTACTAAGTTTAATAGAAATAGTTTGAAGAACTCTGCCACTGCAATGAATTGCACTATGTACTTCATGTGTGATAGTACCTGTTTTAGTTATTCTTATATACTAATGTTACTCTTTTATACTCTGGTTAAATAGTAGAAAGTATATTTATGGGATAAGCAGCAATTTACAACCTTATAAATGTTTATGAACAAATTATAAATGGATGGCTTCATTAGATATCTTCCTTGTTCCCTCCAATAAAACCTTATCAGTTTTATGCCAATGATATACAAATGATGAGCATTTTTCTTTGATGAGATTTTAAGCTTTATTCAGGGTGATCTTTTGTTTTTAAGATTTTTAAGTAGTAAGATTTACTGTGTATATTTTATGTAGAATTGCATTACAAATATGTTTTTAACTGTATTCTGTTTCTTGCAATCTTTCAGTGTAATGCCAGTTCTTATTATATAAAAAGTTCTGTCAAAATATTCACTGGGGAATAAGGCAGTTTGCAGTCAGAATGGTTGGCATTTTGGTATTCTAGGATATAATTTATTTCGCATAAACCTGTGGCCAGATCATTGTATGCATATGCAGCCTGGATTAAATTTTAAGTACCTTGTTCAGTGCTGGTGTATTTACTTTATAAATTTGTTTTATTTTTATTTTGTCATGTAGCATACAGTGAGTTAACTTGGTCATCATAATGGAATCTGAATTTGTGTACCTTCTTTCTCACATTAAAAACCTTTAAACAAAACATGTAATACACATCACAAAAATAAAGCCCGTGGTCTTAACCTCCATGTTTCCTTCTTGGTGTCACATTTGAGCCTCTTACAGGTAAAGGAACAGCAGACACACAGCGCACATTAAATCTCTCGCTCTGTTCCCCAGTCCAACTGAGAAGGCAACGTGAGATAATCCAGAGTCTAGACTCTGAGGCCAGATTTGTGGGTTCTAATCACGGCCTCGTGTGCATTAACTCACGTTGCCTCACTGTTCTGAGCTTGTTTCTTCTTCCTTAATGTGGGGCTAATCATTAAATCTCCCAGCTTATTAGGAATATATGATATCACAGCTGGAACATGGAAGGTAGATGGTGTTCTTATGGGTAGTTGCTCCATGTACTGTCCTACTGTCTTTATGTTCACCTGTGTTTATTTCCACCTATAACCTTCCCATACATGGAAATAGAGTTGTGCCACAAGTCAAGCACAGTCCTACACTTCGAGAGGGAACTCGGCATGTCTCTCCCTCTCTTTTTGTGAGTAGTGACTGGTTCATTCTTAGGGACATGTAGATATTGATGTGCAGTCATCTCCTGCCCTCTCTTCAGCTCTATCACTTGCACACTTCATTCAAGGTTATCCAGATTGGGAAGGAAGACTCAATGCTTTCCTGTACCTCTGGCATTCTCTCCTAGAGCTGACCATTCATTGTGTGTGCCCTACTATAGGATTCCTATTAGAGCATTGCAGAGAACCCTCAAGGGCCTGCTGGAAGAGCTGCTCCCACAGTTGCTATGAGAGCACCAAGTTGCTTGCAGTTTCCTCTGTAAAGGAGTTGTGGGTGCAGCAATAACTCAGCAGAGACTCTCCTGAGATGTCAGCAAGTGTGCGCAGTCTGACGCCGGATGGCACCTGGCACTCTTCCCGAACTGCAGAGCCATGGCCTGATGTGTCACAGGACGTACAGAATGGAAATTCCTAACACCAACTGGCCGGGGCTGAGAGCTGACGGTGACACCGAGACAGCAGTCAAGCAGTTGTGGAAGGGGACAGAGTGCCAGAACTGAGAGGACTGGGGGAGCTGACTTTCATTCGATGTTTCCTCACCTAGGTTGGGTTGGGTCAGAAGCAGGTTTATTTGTATCTGTTTTTTAATGTTCTTTTCTCAGGTATGACCGGTCCTTCAGGGAAACTCACAAACCATGCTTCTTTTCAGCTGGGGAGGAAAAAAAAAACCTGACTCAATCGTATTTTTTTCCTTGTGTTTGTTCAGGCAGCTCTTTATTGTCCTCCTACGGGCCATTCTAGGCAATGAGATAAAAAGGTATTTAGGCAATTAATTTAAATGGAGCCGTGCACCCAGGCAAGAGGAATCACAGACAAAACCATTCCAGACTGTTGGGTGAAGAATTATTTGCATGTTGAAGGTGTATTTTTCCACCCAATAAATCTGACTGATTTCAGATAGTTCACCCTTTGTGCACTGAGGCCCACAGTCTTCCACAGTTGTTAATCTTAATTTTTAAATAATTTGGTACCTGTTAAGAGCTGAGTCTCTAAGTCACATCCAGGAGCCACTGCAGGCACAGCATAGTCTGTCCCCACAGTGTCCCTCCCCACTCCCACTCTCCTGGGTTAACCCAAGCATGAGTCCTATTGAGTCTTAGTCTCCACCCGCCGTGGGGATGGTCACTGCCAGGTCCTGTGGCTCCTGGTGGGCATGCAGGGGGCGCTCTTTGCTTCTGTTCACACTCGGTAACACACGGGTGCACAAGTAGAGTGTGTGGCTCCCTCTGTGCCTGTGCACATGCCCAAAGTGAGACGCTCTCACGGGTCCATGGGCCATGGGGTGCAGTTTCCACACCAGTGCTGTCCCTTGCTATGTGAGCGACCTTTTGAGCATCCAGGTAGCTCACTCTGTCCCACAGTTTCATAACAGCCCTCGCTGTGGAAGCTGTACTTCCTAGACAGCGGCTATTGTACTGGAAGCTAGCAGTTATAGGGAAGAGCTCTGGCTGCTGCATGCTCTCTGAACACCAATAGAAGTCCTCACACTTGTACCCAGTGTGTCTGACCCTTTCCACATAACTCGCCCATTCTCTACCCTGCTGTTGCCCCACTCATCCACCTGACCTGTCCTTCCAGTTCCTGTCCGGAGTGGATGCCTGGTGCAAGATGTGCAGTGAAGGCGGCCTGCCATCTGAGATGCAGGACCTGGAACTGGCGATCCATCACCACCAGACCTTGTATGAGCAGGTGACCCAGGCCTATGCAGAGGTGAGAGCCGAGAGAGGCAGCTGGGGTCCTGGGCACGTGTGTAGATGGGCGGGTGGTAAACAGCACTACCCTGAGCTCTGCGGAGAGACTTGACTGAACTAAGAAGAGAGGCAGTTTGTCACCTGCCACTTTATGAACAACTTTATGAACTGTGGGTCTCTGGCTAGGAGCAGATACAGTCGGGGCCATTAGTAATCCCCACAGTGGTATACACATTCTTTGTCTCCTTTTCCTGTCGCAGACACATACTCCTGCCTGCCCTGTATGTGAAGGCTAGCTATCCATGAGGGAGGAGAGGGCAAGAAGCAAGGCCAGTTCCTCCATGTTTGCTTTCAGGATGGTGAAGGAATGTGTGCACGCCAGCCCTGCCACCCTCTTTCTGAAGCAGTACATCAGATCCCACTAACTTCCTCCCTGGAAGATCCACAGGGAGAGGCATGGGGAGGAGATGGGGTGCAGGAGTGAGAAGCGGCCATGGATGTGAAGAACAAGTGAAAGGCCTCTCCACTGAACAGGCCCGGGCAGAGGGGAGTGCCGCGAAGTTGAGAAGGAGAGAAACCTCTTGTCATTCCTTTTACATCGAAAGGAGAGGACCGTGCGGGTGCATCCGTGGGGATGTGCACCAATAAGGAGGTGCACTAACTGGCACCGGTTCCAAGAGAGGGGTGAGGGACAGAAAGTGATGGATGGCTTAGGGAGCTGGCCGAGCAGGGGACATGGATACACAGCTGGCCCTTCAGATGGACCTGAGGTGCTGGCCGAAGGTGCACATTTCCAGGTTCCACTCCATTCTCAAGCAGAATATCGAGAAGTGGGGCCTAGAACCTGTTTTAATGACTGTCGTCCCGGGCGACTTCGCCACATGTTGAAGTGTAAGGAGAAGCCTTCTGGGTAAGAGTAAGGGTTTTTGCCACAGTCAAACTGAGTTTAAATGTTGGCTCCCCTGCTTCTTACCTGCGTCCCCGCAGGCGGGTTCCTTTCCCAGGCTGGGCCTCAGGCCCTGTGAAGTGGAGGTGCGAACATCTGCCCCCTGTGGTTGTGCCCAGGGTAATAAATGCAGCGGATGTGACGCACTGGTCCCAGCCTGACAGTAATGTGAACCAAACATGGTGAGGGATCTTGTCGTGCTGCAGGGACGGAAGAGGAGCTCTGCGAGCCAAGTCAGGTCTCCGCAGGTCTGATCCAGAAGGCCCAAGGCGTTTTCTCTTATGTCTCTAAACTTACTCCTGCTAACACACAAAAGTAGAGAGTACAAATGCAGTGCATGTGCTGCCTATGTAGTTCACACTGGCGAGGTGTGCGCGTCCTTGTACTCGCACCGGAGTTCTCCCAGGCTATTCTCAGGCTCCAGCGACGTGGACCTTTGAGCTTCTCCCACTTCTAAGGTCAGGGGCAATCCAGGCCTCCTGGTGATGTGGAGGCTGAGGCCGAGGACCGGAACTCATGTGGACTGGGACTTCCAGGGCCCGGCCCTGTCTGTAACCACCCTGCCCCAGACCTAGTGCCCAGAGACAGTATCCCCTGTAGAGAATTGTCCTGGGTTTAACCCTCGGGTGCCTGTCTGATCACCTCTCTGGAGGGCATCACCTCTTCATGGTTTGTAAACTACCTCGCCTGGCAATAACTTATGAGAGACGGGGTGGCCAGATTGGGTGGGTGGTCATGGTCTCCTCTCCCGCCTCAGCCACACTCTACCACAGCACTGTTTCAGCCACGCCATCCTGAGATCATTTCTGTGGCTCCCCAGCAGGATTCAAGCTGCCTGTGTTCCCAGACCCCCAGGCAAGCCTGAAGGATGGACGAGGGGCAGATGCAAGGTCCCAAACGCCTCCCTGTTCATCGTGGTGGTGGTGGATAGGAAAGCAAACCTCCTTTCTGATCTTGCTGATTAGGAAAAGAAGACCATTTCAACACCAAACCAACTGGTTTTTATTAACCAAATTAACTTGGGCTCTTAAAATGCCTACCCACTCCCCATTGACCACTGTGGTGGACTGGAAAGACACATATGGTACTGAATGTTCTGCCCAGCAGTGTAGGACCACAGGTGTTGACCCTAGGGTGCCACTTCCCAGAGTTACTGTTAGCCTTCATTGTGCCAGGATTCTAGGAAGAGGAATGACAGGGTTTCCACCCCACTCTGTCAGCCCGAAGAATGGGTGCTGGGGAGCCCAGGGCATGGACGGTCTGTCCACATTCTGAGGTGCTGTGCTACTCTGCTTGTGCTACAAAGATGCTGTTCAGGAGAGAAAGAGGAGTTGTATGAAGGGAAGGGAAAGATTAAAAAACAAAGGGAAAAATGATAAGGAAATAAAGAAGACAGAAACTAGGGAAGATGGTAGGTTCTAGGTGCTGTGTGCCGGGCCCTATTTTAAACATTACCTGTGCTAATTCACTACTCACAACTCTATGAAGTGTGTTCCATTGTCATTCCTCTTTTACAGACAAGAAAACGGAGGCCAGAGCCTCTGATCATGCATCTAGGAGTTTGGGGCCAAATAGAGGAAATTGAGGAAGAAAGAACAGGAAAGGTTTATAGTGGTAACTTCTACTTGACTTCATTTCTGAAATGAAGTTCTGTTGTCTGATGTAGTCAGCAAGCCATTCAAAATACCCACCAAAAGCCTGTGTGTGAGGCACTGTTACAGACTTTGGGCAGAGGTCATGGACAAGGCAGAATCTCCACCCTTGTGCAGCTGAAATTTAAGAGGGGAGCAAGGGTCTTGCAGACAACTGGCCAGCCCTCTGCCAGCTCCTCTTTCCTCGGGGCTCCAGGTGCTCTGCCCTCCCTTGAGCCACAGGCTGGGACCCAGCAGCTGTGGTTGGCTACCATATAGCTTAGTTGTGATGAGCCTCTAAGGACTGAGATTCTGAGGCCTAACAGGAACCCCTGGGGAACACTCTTACCCTCTGTGTGTCCAGCCTCCCTCTGAATCCCTTTCCTTCCTGCAGGTCAGCCAAGATGGCAAAGCACTGCTGGATGTGTTGCAGCGTCCCCTGAGTCCTGGGAACTCTGAATCCCTCACAGCCACAGCCAACTACTCCAAGGCGGTACACCAGGTGCTGGACGTGGTACACGAGGTGCTGCACCACCAGCGGCGGCTTGAGAGCATCTGGCAGCACCGCAAGGTGCGGCTCCACCAGCGGCTTCAGCTCTGTGTCTTCCAGCAGGATGTGCAGCAGGTAATGGGCTCTCCTTCCCTGTGCCCATCATCTGTCCTGGGAGACAGACTGAACTGGCCAGCCTGACCTGGTAATCAGGCACGGGAAGACCCAGATTGATAGAGGGGTGGTGACGACTCGGCCCCCCGCTACTCCCTTGCACCCTACAAAGACAAGTGGAACACATTAAAATTGTTGATTGCGTGCTTCTTGTTCAAGCAGCTTTTTAAAGCTGGGCCTTCTCACTGTGTGGTTTTGGAAAGGGGTGCTCAGTCTCAGCAATTCCTTGCAAACATGTAACACTTTTATTTTGGTGAGCTTAATCCTCATGCAGGTAATGAGATTGCTAAGCAACTTGGGGGCCACAGGGTTATCTGAGCACTGCCAGAATTGAACTCCACATAATGAAAGCTCACTCTTTGATCAGCAAGGGAGTGGCTAACGAGAGTAAGGGTAGAGTTAGGGACTTTTAGAAGATTTGTTAGCAAAATTGGACCTGTGAAACTGGATTTAAAACACAGGCTGTCATTCACTGTACATTTCATGATTAGGGGTTACTTCTATCATTATGTGTCTTTTTGCATGATTATACCACTCTGTGGCTTTTCCTTTACTGCATATAATAAAGAAATGGGTATGTTTTTAACCATAAAAGGACAGTGTTGCCACAAATGCCTTTTCAGAGGAACAGCTCATTGTTTTCCCCTTGTACTTTCTGTTTCTCTCTCAGGAGCCCCAGGAACCTTGCCCAGAGAGCTGAGGTGTAGAGAAGCTTGACAGGAGCTGGGCTGAGGTGAACTGGGGCCAGAGTCATCTCCGTGTGGGTTCTGTGGGAGGCAGACTGGCCCTCGGGCTCAAACACCTGTTTTCAGACTTTTTCTGTGGCTACTATGTAATTGCAGGGTTATGCACATGAAATAATGGTTCCCTCTCCTTCCATCCTTCTGTGTTATTGACCAGGTATAATCCAAAAGTACAGCAAAATAAACACGGGGATTGAGAGCCCATGGCACATGTCTTCACAGCTGCCAAGGTAGGGGACTAGTGCTGAGTGTCTGAAGTAGACAGGCAGGACAGGGACATCCTTATCACTGTGACACCTTCTAGGGTGTGGCGGGGTTACCTGTCCTCAATCCCCAGGGAGAAGAAGGGCCTGCAGGCGTGCCCCTCTCCTAGGGCTTCCCTGTCCCCTCCTGATGAAGGGGATGGAGGGAGAGGGCAGTGCTGATGTGGCAGCTCGGAATCCTTCGTGGGGCCCGTGGGAATGGAGAAGCAGATGAATCAGTCGCTTGCGCCTGCCATCTGGAGCCTTCTAAACAAATCTGTCATCCCTCAGCACACGCAGCAGGGCTGTCTGTGATTGAGAAGTGAAGTGCTAGCCTGGCTGGCTCAAAGGAGGGGGTGTGGCTATTTCTGTGACCTCCCTGTGACTCCTGAGGGATGATCTGGCCATGGATTGTGGGCATCACAGTCCTGTTGCCTCCTCTTTGCCCTCCTGCTGTTCTTAAGGCTGTGACACCAAGCTGAACTCTGCAGAGCCACAAAGGGGCTACAAGGAGAGTGGGTAACAGTCCTCCCCAGAGCTGAGTGTGGTGATGCTGCCTGTAGTCCCAGGACTCTGAGAGGCTAAGACAGGAAGACTGGTGTTAAGTCTAGGGTGGGCAATTTAGCAATTTAGGACTTGTCTCAAAAGAAAAAATTTTTAAAAGGGTAGGGATATGGCCTGATACAAAAGCCTTGAGTTCCATCCCCAGGACTGAAGCAAACAAACAAAATAAAACAAACAAACAAAAACATCCTCTAAGGATAGGTAGATAGGGCAGCATGTTACACTCAGCATCTCGGGAACTGTGCTGTCAGACTTTTCCTGAGCCACCGTGATATCTGCACAGAAATAAAGGAAAAAGGAACGAGACTGCATGTGTGGCTATTCTACGTCATGCTTTGAAAAGCGAGAGCTGTTCCATTCATCACACAGTTGGCAATGCAGGCAGATGAGGAGCTGGCTGTGGTGTGATAGTGCTTCCGATTCTGTGAGAATGGAGATCCCAGGAGGGTTAAAGGCCTTGCCCTTTTCAGGCTCTGTGGATATGGGAGCACAGACTCACAACATCATCCTTCTGGCTTTCTTGCTTACACATTGTGTATCTGATAGTAGGACACGTGCAAGAAAACTGGGAAAATAAAGATCTAAGGCTGGCAATGGGTCTCAGTTGCTTACCTGACATCCAAACAACCTTTAGTGCCTAACAGGTATCTGAGCTGTGCTTCCAAAGGGAGCCAAACTCACACACTGGAGACTCCTGGCCATGCAGGGGCCTGTCATAATTTTCAGGATCAAACTTAAGCAATTTGCCTGTTCCATGGTACATAGGGGTGTGTGCATGTGTGTGTGTGTGTGTGTAACTTTGATAACACTCATTTTTATGTTACAGTAAGCCCCTACTTAAGAACAAGTTCCTTCCATTCCAAGAGAACGTTTGTAAGTCTAACAAAGTGCATCTTATACACCTTTACAATGTAAAGCATTAAAAAAAGAAACCAAACCAGGCATGGTGGCACATGCCTGTAATCCCAGCATTCAGGAGGCTGAGGCAGGAGGTTTGCCATGAATTGGAGGCCAGCCTGAGCTACATAGTACACTTAAGGCCAGCCTACACTACACAGCAAGCCCTGTCTCAAGAAACATCAAAACGAAACAAAGCAATAAAACTTCCACATCACCACTGCATTTCCTCCTGCTTTCAGATGTCCTGAGCTCTGACTGAGCACTGCACTGCTGTGCACTGCTGCACTGTACGCAAACACACATCACAGCTGTTATACTGTCCCACAGACATGTGAGCTAGTGCCATGACTTGTTCACATCTGTGTAACTCACCCGTTCGTATCCTTGAAAGTTCACAACACTAATGTTCATAAGTTGGGGATTTATCGTGTATTACAGTTTGTAAACTTTGCCTGTCTCACCTTATCTATTCCATTATCTCCTTGAGAGTAGAAACCTGGTCTGCTTCCTCTCTATGGTTTTTATTTTTATTTTTTTACTTTTTAAATTTTTTTTATTTAAGAGAAAAAAAGACACATTTAAGAAGGACAAAAACCAAAAGAGACAAACAAATGACTAGAGTAAATGCACAACACTAACATTACAGGTTTACAAAACAGGATGATACAAACCTGACAATGGTTGCAATATTGTGTATCATTATCTTCAAAATGGTTGTTTACATTAACAGATAGAGACATGTAAAATTGATCTAATCATATGAGTATTAACTGTTCTTTCTGAATAACTAATACATTCAGCAGTATGTTCGTTTTAGTCATCTTACATACACATATATACAGATTTATATCTTTTCCTTTTCCCTTCCCTCTTTCCCCCTTTTCCCTTCCCAATTACTTTTGCTCTTCGAGCTGTTTTTTACCCTTACATAGTATTTATTATAGATTTTGGATCATATATACTTTTTCAGTTTCTTACACTAGGGAGACAATACAGTATTTACACATGTGGGTTTGATTTATCTCACTTATGAGTATGGTCTCAAGTCGTGTCCATTTACTTACAAAAGTCTCAATGCAATCTTTCTTGACAGCTGAGTAGTACTCCAGTGTATAAAAATACCACATCTTTTTTATCCACTCTTTGATTGACGGGCACTTGGGTTGTTTCCAAGATTTGGCTATTACAAATTGTGTTGCTATAAACATGGGTGCACAAATATCACTGTGGTATGATGTTTCAGTTCTTCTGGGAAAATGCCCAAAAGAGGGATAGCTGGGTTGAATGGGATCTGTAATCCTAGCTTCTTGAGGAATCTCCACACTGACTTTCACAGTGGTTGCACCAGTCTACACTCTCACCAACAGTAGAGAAGAATTCCTTTTTCCCCACAGCCCCTCCAGCATTTGTTGTTGCTTGATTTCTTAATCTTGCCCATTCTTTCTGGAGTGAGATGAATCTCAGTGTTATTTTAATTTGCATTTCCTGAATGACCATTGACGTTGAACATTTTTCATATATTTATTTGCCATTTGTATTTCTTTCTCTGAGAAGTGTGTAATCATCTCAGATGCCCATTTTTGGATTGGGTCCTTGAATTTTGGGAGCCTGATTTCTTTTAATGCTTAATATGTTTTAGATAGAAGTCCTTTGTGTGATGGACAGTTGGCTAAGACATTTTCCCAATTTGTGGATTTTCTTTTCACTCTATTGGAGATTTCCTCTGACATGCAAAAACTTTTTAGTAAGATGAGATCCTAGCTGTGCATTTTGGGAAGTATTTCCTGTGCAATTTGATTTTTGTTCATGAACTCTCTACCTCCTCCTATGTCATCAAGATTTTTACCTACTCTGTCTTCTAGTAAGTTTAGTGTCTCTGTTTTAATATTCAGACCTTTGATCCATTTTGACTTTATTTTAGTGCATGGTGATAGGCATGGATCTAGTTTTAGTTTATGGCATATAGAAAGCCAGTTTTTCCAGCACCATTTGTTAAAGAGGCTATCTTTCTTCCAATGTACATGTTTGGCCCCTTTGTCAAAGATGAGGTGGCTGAGTGTGTTTGTAGTTGTGGCTGTATCTTCTAATCTATTCCATTGATCTTCAGGTCTGTTCTGATTCCAGTACCATGCTGGTTTTATCACAGTAGCTTTGTAGTATAGTTTCAAGTCAGGGATTGTGATGCCTCCTGCCCTACCTTTATTGCCCAGGGTTGTCTTTGCTATTCTAGGTCTTTTCTGTTTCCAGATGAATTTCAGGAATGCTTTCTCTAGCTCTGTGAGGTAGGCAAGTGGTATTTTGATTGGGATTGCTTTAAATCTGTATAATAATTTTGGGAGAATGGCCGTTTTCACAACGTTTGTTCTTCCTATCCATGAACAGGGACTATCTTCCCATGTTCTGAAATCTTCTTTGATTTCCTTCTTCAGAGTAATGTAATTTTCACTGTATAGATCTTTTACTTCCTTTGTTAGATTGATTCCTAAGTATTTCATTTTTTTGGATGTTATAGTGAAGGATGTGGTTTCCTTTGTTTCTCTCTCAGTGGCTTTGTTGTTTGTGTACAGGAATACTACTGATTTTTGAGTGTTCACCTTGTATCCAGCAACATTACTGAATTTGGTTATTACTTCTAGAAGTCTTCTAATGGATTTTTGGGGGTCTTCTATGTAGAGTATCATATCGTCTGCAAATAATGATAATTTCACTTCTTCCTTTCCCATCCTTATTCCCTTTATTTCTTTCTCTTGTCTAATTGCTCTGGCTAGTATTTCCAGAACTAGATTGAATAGGAGTGGTGATAATGGACATCCTTGTCTTGTTCCCGATTTTAGGTTGAAAGTTTTCAGTTTTTGTTCGTTTAGTAAGAAGTTGGCTTTTGTTTTATAATATATGGCTTTTATCAGGTTGACGTAGAGACCATCTATTCTGATTTTCTGTAGGGTTTTTATCATGAATGGGTGTTGGATTTTTTCAAAAGGTTTTTCTGCATCTATTGAGATGCTCATGTGGTTCTTGTCCTTGACTCTGTTTATATGGTGTATTACATTTATTGATTTGCATATGTTGAACCATCCCTGCATTCCTGGGATGAATCCCACTTGATCATGGTGTATAATCTTTCGGATAACTTTCTGTATTCTATTTGCCAGTATTTTACTGAGGATTTTTGCATCTATGTTCATGAGGGAGATTGACCTGTAATTTTCTTTTTTTGGTTGGGTCTTTCTCTGGTTCTGGTATTAGGGTAATACTTGTTCCCAGGAATGAGTTAGGGAGACTTACTTCCCTTTCAATTTCATTGAAGAGTTTGAGGAGTGTTGGCATTAAGTCTTCCCTAAATTTCTGGTAGAATTCAGCAGTGAATCCATTAGGGCCTGGGCTTTTCTTTGTTGGCAGGGTCCTAATTACATTTGCAATTTCATTAGCTGAAATGGGGTTATTCAGCAGCTTTACATCTTCTTGATTCAGCTTTGGTAATTCATAGGTTTCTAGGGATCCATCCATTTCTTCTGTGTTATCAAATCTATGTGAGTAAAGGTTTTTGAAGTAGGTGTTGATGATCTTCTGTATTTCCACAGGGTCTGTAATGATGTTACCCTTTTCATTTCTTATTGCATGAATCTGAGTTTTTTCTTTCCTCTTTTTGATAAGGTTGACTAGAGGTTTATCAATTTTATTTACTCTTTCAAAGAACTGACTCATTGATTCATTAATTCTTTGTATTGTTTTCTTACTTTCAGTTGTATTAATTTCTGCTCTAATCTTAATAATTTCCTCCCTTCTTTGGGCTTTGGACTTGACTTGCTCTTCTTTTTCTAGAAGTTTGAGGTGCAGCATTAGGTTGTTTATGTGTGTTCTTTCCATTTTTCTGATGTGGGAGTTTAGTGCTATAAATTTCCCTCTGAGGACTGCTTTCATTGTATCCCATAGGTTCCGGTAATTTGTATTTGCATTTTCATTCAATTGTAGATATTGTTTAATTTCTTCTTCAACTTCTTCTGTGACCCATTGGTTATTTAGGAGAGTAATATTTAATTTCCATGTGTTTATGTGGTTATTATAGGGTTTTTTGTCATTCATTTCCAATTTTACTGCACTATGGTCAGATAATATGCATGGAATTATTTCAGTTCCTTTGCATTTACTTAAGCATGTTTTGTGGACCAGTATATGATCTATTTTAGAGAATGACCCATGTGCAGCTGAGAAGAATGTGTATTCTGATGTTGATGGGTGGAATACTCGGTACACGTCTACTAGGTCCATTTGTTCACAGGTTTGATTCAGTTCTATTATTTCTTTGCTGATTTTTTGTTTGGTTGATCTATCTCTCTGTGACAATGGGGTGTTAAGGTCCCCTGTTATAACTGTCTTATTGTTTATTTGGTTTTTCATGTCTATTAAGAATTGTCTTACATAGTTGGGTGCTCCCATATTCGGTGCATATATATTTATAATTGTAATGTCTTCCTCTTGAAGTCTTCCCCTAACAAGTATATAGTGACCTTCTTTATCTCTTTTGATCATTTTTGGTTTGAAGTTCACATCGTCTGCAAACATAATAGCTACCCCTGCTTTTTGGGTTCCTGTTGCATGGTGTATTGTTTTCCAGCCTTTGATTTTTAGTCTGTGAATTTCTTTTTGAGTGAAATGTGTTTCTTTTACACAGCATATTGTTGGGTTTTGTTTCTTAACCCACTCTGCTAGTCTGTTTCTTTTTATTGGTGAGTTGAGACCATTTACATTGATTGATATAATGGATATGTACTGGCTCATCCATGTCATGATGTCTTTCTGTTGTT
The DNA here is from genome assembly GCA_004363535.1 of Dasyprocta punctata. Taxonomy (NCBI): domain Eukaryota; kingdom Metazoa; phylum Chordata; class Mammalia; order Rodentia; family Dasyproctidae; genus Dasyprocta; species Dasyprocta punctata. The sequence goes on along the minus strand of RJWM01004088.1, from coordinate 32,374 downwards.
GGTTTTCTACATTTTCTGTTTAATTATTTGCCCTGCTTAGTGGTTTCCTTTTGTTGTTGTTCTTAAGATTGTGGCTATCTTTGTCTCTTTCTAGAATGTCTTTTAGTACTCTTTGTAGTGCTCTTTTGGTGGACATAAATTTCTTCAGTTGTTCTTTGTCATGAAAGTATCTAATTTCTCCATCAATTTTTAAGGATAGATTTGCAGGGTACATCAATCTGGGTTGAAAGTTGTTTTCTTTCAGGATTTGAAATACTTCACTCCAATCTCTTCTTGACTTCAAGGTTTGTGTTGAGAAGTCTGCCGTGATTCTGATAGGCTTTCCTTCATGGGTGATCTGTTTCTTTTCTCTGACACCTTTTAGTATTTTGTTCTTGTGCCGTATTTCTGATACCCTTATTATTATATGTCTGGGTGAAGATTTATTTTGGTCATGGTTAATTGGGGTTCTGTATGCCTCAGTTACCTGTATTTCAGATTCTCTTCCCATGTTTGGAAAGTTTTCTGCTATTATTTCTGTGAATAGTCTTCGCAGGTCGTTAGTATTAATCCCTGCTTTTTCATTGATGCCTATTAATCCTATGTTATTTCTCTTGGTACCGTCTTGCAGCTGTTGAATTGTTGTTTCTTTGTTCCTTACAGTTTTTAAGAGATCTTTTCTTTCATGGCCATAAGTTCCCATGCTGTCTTCAATATCTGTGATTCTATCTTCAGCTTCATTCAAGCGGTTTTTCCAACTTTCCATGGAACTTTTCATTTCCTGAATTTCCCGTTGCCTCTGTTTCATGCATTCTGTTTGTGTCTTATATTGTTTATTCAAAGTTTCCATCATTTTATTATGTTCTTCTATTTTTTTATCTTGCTCTTCTTTAGATACACACAACATTTCTTTCATAATGGTTGTCATTTCATTTCTTAGCTGAGAGATTATTTCTGATTTGAGTTTCTCCATAGCTTCATTGAGTTGTTTCTTTACTGCATTTGCTCTCATTTCAGAAAGTTCAGTTGTGTTACTCCCAGTGTCTCCTATTTTGGTGTCTCTTGGGTTTGTTCTCAGTGGGCTGGGGGATTGAGACTGCCTCTTGGTCTTTCGTTTTATTGTTTCTGGGACCTGTGTGGCTCTGTGTCCTGTGAGGTTGACCAGGCGTTCCCCTGGTGGGTTGCACTGAGTCATAGGACCAAGTAGAGCTGGATCCTCTGCGCAGCTAATGAGGGCGCATTCCTGGAGTGTGCTGCTAAAGCCTCCACCTTACTGGATGGGGGCCAAGACCTCCCAGACCCAGGCAGCTAGGCAGAGCATACCCCAGTGCATGGCGCCACCCAGACCCTGAGTCTGGCTGCAAGGAGTTCAGAGCCTCTGGAGTGCCAGGCAAACCTGGGCGTGTCCCAGGCCTACAGTGCTGGGGCCTTGCTCCTAGCTGGGCGGGCCCGCAACTGTAGGACCTGCCGCACAGACTGCACCCCTGAACAATGGAGCTTGCGCATGCACTGCGCTCTGATGGGCAGAGCCCAAGCTCTACAAGGCCCTACAGCTACACTGGCCAGTCCCTGATGAGCAACTCTGGGGTCCTGGGCTGGGCTGGGCTCAGTACTCTGTGTCCTGCGAGGCTGGCCGGACATTCTCCTGGTGGGTTGAGCTGAGTCGCAGGACCGGGTAGAGCTGGATTCTCTGCACAGATAGTGAGGGCGCACTCCTGGTGTGTGCTGGTGGAGCCTCCGCCTTACTGGGTGGGGGCCAAGACCTCCTGGACCCAGGCAGCTAGGCAGAGCATTCCCCGGAGTGTGGCACCACCCAGACCCTGAGTCTGGCTGCAAGGAGTTCAGAGCCTCTGGAGTCTCTCTATGGTTTTTACAGCTCTTAGCTATCTCTGTATGAAGCTGAGGTTTTCTTTATGTTTGCCGAATTAAGCTGAAATTATTGGAGAAACAAGTGAATACCACTTATCTTTCCCTCACAACCCATGCATTAGCTGGGGTCTGCCTGTGAGAACTGACCTGAAACTCTTGAGGTGCCAGGTGGTCATATCCCAGGCCGAGAATGCAGGATATGAAGATTTCAGTGCTCAGGAAGTGTCACTGTGATCATCATTTACTGAGCAAGTCCATGCGCCCCACATGGGCCCAGCAGTTCACTAGTTACAGAGAAGATGTAGCTAGAATGGGATAACCTGTGCATTCTTGAAAAATAAAGGACAGGTCTATCAAAGCATGCTGGCCAGTGTGCAGGGCAATGCAGTACTTGTGAACATGTATGAGCAAAGGTGTGAGAATTCAGAGTTAGTGTCTTGATAGAGAGAGACAATGATTGAAAATGATTCCTCAGCACATTTGGAACCCAGAGATTTTAACTCGAAAGCCTCTGTGGGAAGCTGGTGTGCAAGCATCGGTGGCCAGGGCGATGTAGAATCGTGGACAGGAACATAAACTCTGGAGCCAGCCTGAGCCTAAGTCCCCTTCTGACATGTGTTGTCTGCATGACCACGGGCAAATCACCGCAGCTCATGATGCTTTAGTTTCTTCGTTTCTGACATAGAAAGGATAACAGAAGTACCTCTCTCATGAAATCTGAATGATTTGTGAGCACAAAGCCTGCCCACAGAGTAAATCAATGACAAGCCTCTGCATAGTCCTCAGGCGCCCCCTGGTGCCCATGCTGTTGGGGACCTGCAGCCTGATTCTATGACAGCACCCACCACGTGGCTTGGGTTGGTTGATACCATTTCATTCAGCGACAAAACTTCAGAGCTGTTAAGGACTCAAAGAGCATCCCAGTCTAATCTGCTATATAGCTGAGGGCACTGAGTCCCAGAGTTATAAAGTAACTTGGCCAGGTTCACACAGCTAGTTAATGGTAATTCCAGTATGAAAAGCTAGGTCTTCTAACCCCCTAGTTCAGATGTCCTAAGACAACCCACAGGAGGGACAGAACAAGCAAAAAAAGAGATCGGAAGACATATTACATGGGGTCAGGTGGGGAGACAGATGTCCTCTATGAAATGGGGAAGATAGGATGAAACAGAGACAGACAGACAATGGGTGAAGAAAAAGAGAGACTTAATGATAGAGGATAGAGAAAGGGGTATAACTGAGGTGAGAGAAGGAAGGAAAGAGGAATATGGAGGAAGAAGAAGAGAGCCCTTTGCTGGAAGGCAGGGAGCCTCTGCCAGCCTGACATCTTGCCTCAATTCCATTTCTGTGAGTAGTCCTTGCCTGGGTAGGAGTATTCTTCCTCTGACAGAGTAAAAAAGCAGTGTGCAAACCAAATGCAGGTGCCAGGGAAAAACAGATTGCATTTATACATCTGCTGCCACAGCTGGCCTGACGCCTTTCTCTTGGGTCCCAGCAGGTGTAGCCACAGCTCTTTCCCTTGCTGGAAGATGATGAAAAGAAATCTTCAGTGTAAGACTGGAATTTGGGTTCATTAAGCTGAAGAAAGGCGTGTGTCAGGCATGTCTGCCATACTGTTGCTAGTGGGATAATTTCAATCTTATTATTTTTCCAGTTTAGTATCGGGCAGTACTGAGCAACAGCTAAAACAGCATTCCATGGCAGTATCTGCCAATCTCCACCTTTGCCTGTTATTCTCTCCTAGCTCTTCTGGCTTCCGAGGTGTGTAAAAAGGCAACTTTCAAGCCCAGCTAGACTTGACTCTTGGTTGGAAGAGTAGGGAGTAACTAGAAGCTTGCTGTTTCTGGGAGATGCAATTTCCATTCTATGTTTTCTTAGCCAGAGTGACTGTTTTCAGACTGTGTTCTGCAGGCCACTCAGTTGTGCCTCTCTCTTCTTCTTTGCCCTTCATTTTTTGCAAGAATAAATATTTAAAGTTTTCAGAATACCTATGTGTGCAAGGCCCTGAACTAAGAAGTCTCTGCCCTTGAGATTAGACATAGCCACCTGAGGACTTGCTAATGGCATGCTGCTGTCTGTGTTCAGGGCCAAAGAAGCAAGACAACACTGAGCTGTCAAAATCAGAGCAGAGAGGTTCTTCTGGTGGGGTCGAGATTTGCGTTCATCCTTGGAGCACAGGCAGGAGAGATGGAGCTGTTATTCTTGAGGAAAGCCAGAAAGCAGAGAGCTGGGTTATTGGCAGGAGATAGGGAGGAGGAAGTCTGACTGGGTGTCCTCTTCCCCCACCCCAGTCCTAGTGAGAGGTAAATCTGGAAAGGAATTGGTGATGGAAGTGGGACCATGACATATGTGAGGCTCCTGTCACCTCCCCTTAAAAAGTAATGCCTTGTGTTTAAGCAGTCCAATCGATGAGCTAGTAAGAGGTAATGATGGCAGGCTTTATCTGACTTGGTGACTTAGCATTCTGAATTGATGAAAATTAATACTAATTTGAAGTTCATAGTTTCTGTACTGCAAGTGAATCTCATCTGCTTCCATCAGTTTTTCTGGAGCTCCACATGGAAAGTTACAGCTTTTATTATGTTGATTCTTGCTTGCCAAAATATGTCTGAAAGGGATTTGAGCATAATTTTTTAAAAACCTGCAGATAGTCAATTTTTTACTAGCTGTAATGACCAGAGCTTAATCATACTAGACCAGTATGGTCATTACATAATCTCATTGACAGCTTTGCGTAATAAAAATGAGCACTATAAGGTCAGGCATGGTGGCACCTGCCTTGTAATCCCAGCACTTGGATTACAGTTTGAGGCCAGCCTGAACTGCATAGTGAGACCCTGTCTGAAAAAAAAGAGGGGGTACTGTGTGTTGCTCCCAGAATGGTTAGTAATTTTATAATAACTGGAATGATGATGGGTCTAGATACTAACTCTTCCTATAAGAAGGAAGAATTTAAGTGTCTGAGAAGGAAAGTATCAGAGCATCTTCAGCACACAGTCAGATCAGAGAATGGCAACATGCGGGAATCATTCAGAATTTGAAACACACTGGTTACTTGTGAGTAGTTTAGGAAGGGATTTAAACATCCAAAAGTGGATTGGTTCCAACTCCGAGAGTCCATTCATGAGACTCAGTATGTGTATGAGAGCTACACTGTTGAGAGCCCAGGGTTCATTATCTGTATAAGTAAATATGGTTGATTATCTATTCTTTTCACTTGTCTTTTCCTGTTTAATCTTCCACCACCATGAGGCAGGTAACAGTTTGGTTCTCATCTTTAGATCAGGAAACTGAGGCTTAGAAAGATTTGGTGACCTTGCCTAGGGTCCCACAGCTAGTGACAGATGAGCAGTCAAATCCAAGCCCACCGAACGTCGGAGTTCATACTCTTATGCCATGGGTGGTATGCTGGGTGATGGGAATAAGAGAGATACCTTGAGTGGCTTATAATTTAGTGCTAGGATATCAGTGATCAAAGGACCCTGATAAATCAGTTACTCCCAGAAGATGAGATCTACCCCATGTCATAGCCTGATAGCCTGAACTGATCCCCAAAATGCCTTGCCCCAAAGACAGTAATGCTCATGTCCTAATATTCACTTCCCTTTGTGCCATAATTTTGAAATTTCCCCTTGCAGCTATTTATCTCTAACAGAAATTACCCTAAAACAATCACTACTGATTCTCATTTATTTTTCACAGCCACCGTTACGTGAACTCAGCCTTGCTGATGTGGTTCTTTGTGGTGTAGATCTTGAATAATATCCGTTTGCCCGTGGTAGTTTTCAGCTATTTTAAAGTCCTCAGTAAAGTTTTTCATGGTGATAAGTCAATCATTCAAATATTTTCAAGTAGATAACAGATGATTCTTTGGGTAGAATGAAAGCCTGGAAAGAGTTCAGGGTTGCGGTTTAACCAAGTCCGGGAAGGTAAGGGAGAAAGGGAGGCTCCTGTTTATGAGGGTTGCTTTCGATCGGAGTGAAGATAGGAAGTCATTCCCTTTGGGGTTGTTGATCTTAGAGGGTGCCCTGCATCCCTCTCCTCCTACTAGGAAGCTAATGCTGAGACCTCTGGATTCTATGGCTCCCTGTATCCCTAGCCTGCACAGGGTAGAGGAGTGAGTAGAGGTATGCCTGTCTGGATTCCATTCCTCTCCATGTATTCCCAGGCTCTGCAGGATGGAAGGGTGAGTTGAAGGCTTCCACGGGCATTCTGAGATGCTTCCTGCCTGGGAACTTCCTGGGTGCCTAGTACCCTCTTCTTCTTGGTTCTGGTTCCTATCTTGCATCCATCCCCCCCACCTCTTCCCTGCCCTCCTCTCGTGCCTGCCCCAATGTCTTCCCCACTCTACCCTTCTCCATGGGTGTTTACTTTGGTGTTGACTTCGCTTTTCTGAATGAAGACTGTCTTGAATGAAGAGTGGGTCTTCCCATGTGAGCAGAATGAATGCTGGTGTGCCCTGCAAGGCAATAAATGCAGGAAGTCCCTTTCCAGGAGTCACTGAGCTTCTGGGATTTCTTGATTGACAGTTAATTTTTAAATCTTTAATGTCCTCAGTGCCTGTTTATTATTATGTTAATGAGCAATAAGACAGTCACCCTTCAAGGTCGTCTCTTTCTGATAATCTTATGCTTGATGTATCCTTGATCGCAACATGTTAATTCTGGAGCCTTGGATACCAGGCTAAAGGAGAAAGGATTCATACATTATTACTAACTGGGGATGATCAGAGTAAACTTCATGGTAATCAGGTGCAGGTGTGTGGGTTGGGAGGCCATAGGAAGAGACTGGGAGCCGCAGTCATAGTGCGTGGCCATAGCAGGTACAAGAGTAATAAAGCAAGCATGGACCTGACAGCATTTTAAAAATCATCAAAATTGCTGTCCATTTTCTTATAGAAAATAGCTATCAAGTATAAATATGAACTATATTTCCTAAACTGTGGTCCTTGAACATCTGGGCAGAGTAGAAGACCTGTCAAACATACAGATCATTCAACTCTGTTTCACACTTTTTAATTCAGAATCTGGAGGGGAAAGGTGCCTATATTTAAAAAAGAATCAGGGCCAGGGATTTAACTCAGCTGCACAAGTGCCTGCCTGGCAAGTGCGAGGTCCTGAGTTCGATCCCCGGTACCAAAAAAAGAAAAAAAAAAAAAAAAAAAAAAAAAACAGAAATCAGGGCCAGGGATTTAGCTCAGTGGCATAAGCACCTCCCTGGCAAGCATGAGGTTGTGAGTTCAATCCCCGGTACCAAAAATAAACAAATAATAAAAGTAAAAAAGAATCCAAAGTGATTTTTAAGCACCTTGAGGTTCAGAACCTCTTGCGAGAGTTTCAGGCCTTGGTGATTAGAAGTATGGTGACTCCACAAGCAGGCATCAAAGCGCCAGGCTGAAGAGATTCTTTCAATAGAAACCAGGGACCCAAGCTTCAACTTTGTTGAATGGAGACAGGTGGGTCTTCTGACACAGGAAGAAACCATTGTAGGGACAGAGGATGAACTCCTGGTCCTTAACCTGTTAAACACTTAAAAGCAACTTTTACTAAATACTGTGACTCTTTACAGGTGCTCAATAGGTAACTAAATGCAGAACAGAGCTTGACTTCCGTTTTATATCCTTTATTACCTGGAAATTTTGGAGATAGACATGTTGATAATTTAAGAAAAGGTGGCCAAACAAGATTTATTTGTCCTACATTTACCTTGTCCTTCTCATCCCCTTTTAGGACTGAGGACACCAAGGTAAAGAGGTTTACAGGGACAGCTATGTCCAGAAGCTTTCAGTGCTCTAACCCCAGGGTCACCTTGGATTCCAGCAGAGCCTCACAGGACTGAGACTGCCTCAGGCAGAAACTATCATCTTCTAAGAACTAAAATACCCCTCATACCATGAGGACTCCTTGAGAGCTGTGGAAACCATACCTGAGATAATGACTGGCAAGCCCCTGGCCCTGCTCTGCTAGTCCTTAAAAGCTGGCCTCCTGCTTTTATGAGTGGGCAATCTGATTGTGTTCACCAGAGTGTTCCCCCTCCAGCTGCTACCCAAACAGGAGTCCTTTCTTTATTTTCTCTTACTTTACAATTAAAATTTTGCCTGCTTTAGTTTTAATTTCCATCATTACTAAAGGAAGGACCTTCATGCTATTACTAAAGAAAGTCAGTGACACTTCTGGGGTCTTTTGGCTCCAAAGCTGGCTCTTTCTCAGTACCGGGTCCAGCTGGAGAGAGGATTATAGCTCAGTTCACAAGCAAAGGAGAAACTGTATACCTGCTAATGAGGTTTATCTTGCCCTCTCAGAAAAGCAGTGGCTCCTCCTACCATAGCAAGACATTTATTTTGATTGTACCTGTTCCAGAGAAAGGACAGAAAATGAGTTCCTGGTAATTGGACACTTCGTGCGGTGCCCGCATGCTCTGGAGTCCCAGCTGCCAGGAGTCTGGGTGGTACTGGCTGTTCCCCTGCGGAACTGAGCTGGGTATGCTGTGCAGGCAGGCAGGAATAATGATCTCCTAGACTCTCCTGGGTGTTCTCACACACTGTGTGTTCCTGAGCCTCCAACACAAAAGGTGTTACAGATGTCTTATTCACATTAACACTCCTTCATTGGCCTTGGAATCATAGCTTTCTGCGGGAGGGGGGAAGGGTCGGGGCACCCTGAGAGATAGATGAGAGCAAAGAGTTCTTCAGTATACTTAAAACATCAAATGCCTTGCTTATTTTACTGTGGATCAAATTATGACACAAACTTAATAGCCTATTTTGAGTAACATAATTTATCAGAGAAAGGTAGATAAAGCAACAATCACAGGGTTGGATTCTGCTTCCACATTTCTTTGCTCAGTGTCTCTATATCCTTTATGGTTTTTACCCTTTGTCACACAGGAAGTTCCAAAATCAGATTCATTATACATTTACTCATTTACTAAGCAAATGCTTTTTGAGAGCCAAGCAAAGCTTCTGGCTCCATGGAGCTTATACTCAGGGGTAGAAATAAAACAACATCCACACGGAACAAATATGGACACATTGTATAGCTACAGTCAGCGCTGTGCAAGTAGAGAACTGGATGAATATATGGGCCATGTAGAGGGGTTAAAACAAAGGGCCCAGGCCAGGAAAATGGAACCCGCAAATTCATAAAGGCCAGATTGTTCTCCCATAAATTGAGTCCTACTCATGCCCACTGTTCAGAAATGACCAACAGTTCTCTTTCAAAAGACTTTTCCCTTCTCCTTGGCAGCTAGGAAACACTGTCTCCTGCCCTGAACAGTACTGTGTCTTGATTGTATGGTAGTTGGAATAAACACAATTAGATGGGGAAGAAAGAGGGTGATTAAGAAATTATACATAATGGCTGTTATTAGATTAGCTCCCAAATCTGGTTCAAGATGTGAGTATTTCTCTTGGAAAGGCTGGTCTCAGAAAGAACTCACTTCTGGTTGAAATTCCATGGCAGGGAAAAGAAGGCAGAGCTTTACAGTTGTTCCGAGACTGCCTGCCTGCTCTAGCGGTGCATGTGGGCTGACCTCCGCTGTTGTTCACACGACAGGACAAAATCAGGCTTCTCCAGAATGGGACCGCACAACTTCTCCCAAGTAGTGAGGAAGCCTCCATCACACAGACATATCAGCATTCACTGCCCGTCCCCCGAGCTCAGGGTAAAGCGGAGATCCTCCTGGTAGAGCAGGACACTCTTTGTTTTCTCAGGAACTATCTGTCAAGTGGGGCAGTGGGTTGGAGGCAGGAGGGGGTTGGGGTGGACATGGACAAAGAAAGAACTTTGGATCTAGACTTTGAGTACACTGCGACCGAGCTGGTGTTACAATAGGGCTGTGGAGCACGTGACAGTGACCCAAGGCATATGCTAGAGGGATCAGCTAGAGTTCATTTCAGTCGAGCAAGTTTTAAGAAACCAGCCTATGTAGGGTGCTCTGCTGTGTCAGCATCTGGTGGGACAGGCCTGTGGGCCTTAAGTGTGGTCTGAACAGAATCAGAGAAGAGCCATACTATAACCTCTCCAGCCTGGATAGGTTACTAAAGTGTAGCGGTTTTCCATAGCCGGTGATCTGGGGACACAGCTTAAAGGGTGAGTGGAAGGTAGCCTGGGAGATAGGTACAGGAGCAAAAGGGTATGGAGAGTTCAAGTGAAGGAAAAAAAAATGCGACCAAAATTCAGGAGTTGAGAAGCAACCTTAGGGTGCCTCTGCCTGAGGGGTGAGGCAGGAACTCACTAGAGGTGAGTGGGACGTGAGCAGCTGGCCACAGAGGATCTTGTCAACTTTGCACGTCTGGCTAATGGGCTGCTCGAAAGATATACTACTGTGAAAGCACTTTCAAGAATGTGCAAGTTAATTCCGTTTAAGTCTGAGATTATGTTTCTTAAATGGAATCAGTGTCCTCATTTTTATTATTAGGATCCAGTTACATTAGCCATTTATAATTTTTAAGGCTTATATAAATTACTTTCTTGTGACTAAAGGCATAGCTTGCCAGAATCAGATTGATAACTGTCATTAAAGGCTACTTCCCACTTGGTTCAGGGGCACAATTGTCATTTATAAAAACCCGAGAATGGGCAGGATGTGGTGGTGTACCCCTATAATTCCAGCACTTGGGAGGCAGAGACAGGAGGGGCGTCGCAAATTTGAGGCCAGCCTGGGTTACTAGTGAGACCCTGTCTCAGTGAAAGAAGAGGGGAGGGGAGGGGAGCAGAGGAGAGAAGAGAGGAGGAAAAAAGAATGGGAGAGAGGGAAGGAAGAAGGAAAGGAGGAAGGGAAGGAGGAAGGGCGAGATGGAGGAAGGGAAGAGGTGGGGAGAGGAGAGGAGAGGAGAGAAGGGGAGAGAAGGGGAGAGAGGAGAAGGAAACAACAACAAACCATGAGTATGAGTAGGAGTATGACAAGAAAAAGCAATTTTAGGAAAACTCTGCCAGTTTTCCTAGGGTAGGACTCTGACCAGTCCTACCTTCCATCAGTTAGTTAAGCCACATTCTAGGGGGCACTCTCTTTTCACCCCTAACCTAGTCATCCAATTCTAGCAATTCTTTCCCCACCTGTCTCTCCATGGACGCTGCTCTTGGCCTGGTCTGAGCCACCATCACCTCTTCTCAGAATTCCTGAAGTCACCTCTTGTTTTCTCACCTCTACTCCTGCTTCCTTCCAGTGGGTTCTCCATAAAGCACCAGGGAAATATTTTTAACGTGGGATGTGATAATGTCTGTGTCCTCCAAGCATTTTCAGAGGTTCTTGGGATGAGCACTGGACTTTCTGATTCAGGACACCGGGACTCACCACTGCCTACCTTGCCCTTCTTCAGACCCATTTGCTACCTACTCCCTACTTTAATGTCACTCTTGTAAAACAGTTTCTAACTTAGTTAACGCCTGTCCTCCTACTGATCTCGGCTAAGCCTGACGTCTTCAGAGAGACCTTCTCTGACACCACAGCTAGGTTTGTCTGACTGTTGGTACTTTTCATCTTTGCAATTAATGAGGTGTTGTGTGACTTAGCGACTAGTGCTCTTACCCCCCAGAAACTGAGTTCCTGGAGTTAGGGCCTTGTCTACTGCGGTACCCCACCAGCAACCCCCAGATTGCCATCATACCTGGTGTTAGGGCACAGTAAAACCAAGAAACGAATATCTCAATATGTAGACTCTCCTATTCCATATGCCTCTTTGCTGTGTGAGGACTTCTCAAATAAAACCAAAAGGATAAAACCTCCAACATTGGAAATGTTTAAATACCAACTCAAAGCAGTCAACAGATGTTAGTGACTATCATCCTACACAACCTGATTCTAACTGGTCATTATTTTAAATGTAATCTTATAGATGAGAGATATTAAATGGGAAAGATTACAAGGGCTACCTTAGTAGGTGCTTGTACTTAGGAAGGATATGGGGTTTGGCTAAAAGCTGCTTTGTTTTGCATCTATTGATGTTCATATTCTGAAGCCTGGCTCACATTCACTGGACTTGCCAGAAATGGATGGATATCTCGAATCCCAGTGCTGCACATGAATTTATAGTGTATAATGCCTTGTCAGACACTGCTGGCGTCTGGTCAGAAGCACTCCCCTGTGCAAAATCTATCTAGGAAGCTGGATTACATCCCAGCTTCCCAGGGTTGCAGAACATGAAATCAGAGTCAAGACAGCATGTGATCTCAAAGTGTGCCTGAAGCACTGAGGCCCCTGAGTGAGCTGTCTCTGACAAAACAGTCAGAAATTAGCATTTTAGACAAGACCGCATATGTGGTTTATGATTATCTGTCCTTGGTTATGTTTTCAGTCCTTACGTATTGCTGGAGTGATTTTGTTCACTTCCTAAATTGTTTGCTTTTTTATTTGTTAAACTGATTTCTTCACAGTCCCTCATTCTCTGGCCAGATTACACATATTTTTCTCACAGCTTCAGTTTTACTGGCAAAAGTTGAACTAAGTGGTGGTAGTATAATATCACAGAGCAATCAAAATTATATTTAAATCAAGCTAAAGATGCTCAAAAATGAGATAAATAAGTTTTTAACTGAAGAAGGCATAGCTAGTTAAGTAAACTAAGTACCTCTAACTAAAAATGAATTGATAATTTAAAGAAAGCAAAGTAACTTACAAAGGAAACAAATTGCTTGAAGGGTTTAAAAGTTGTGAAATCACCCCTGGGGAATGCAAAAGAAAATGTGTGTGTGAACTAATAGATAAAAAGTATTCTTATTCAACCAATATGCCTTAGAGTAACCAATTTTCTTAAAAGTAGAAATAAAGTAAAATAAAATTAAATTCATGAAAACATTGCAAGATAATCAGGTTACACTTAATTGCTCAAAAGTAAATTTTTTAAAAAATCATACCTAAAAATCTGTCATAACTTACAAAGCATTTGTGAAGGGTTATCAGATCACTCATTGTACACAAAATATTATCTCAAACTTCAATTCATTCTCAGAAGGGATTAACAGAGGTTTAAATATGCAGCAAAATTCTAAACCTTTGCTGAGCATGGTGGCACACCACTGTAATCCCAGCACTCTGAGAGGTTGAGACAGGAAGTTTGCAGGTTCAAGCCCAATCTGGGTACCTTAGCAACTTAGTGAGACCCTGTCTCAAAATAAAAACTAAAGAGAGCTGAAATGTAGGTTAGTGGGAAGCCATGGGCACAGTTGCTGGGACTTGGAGAAAAAAACTAAAATTTTGCTAAATTTACTAATATGATATAGAGGAACTTTATGACTAGAAATATTTATTGTTGACCCTGAAGTTTTTCATTCCCTTTATGATACAGAATTTGGGGATCTAATTGTGGAAAGCCAGTAAAAATATTCTCCTGATTTCTTTGGTTGAAATTTTGCCTTACGTCATTCTAGAGAAATGTAGGAATTTGTACAAAAGGAATGCTTAGAGTTCCTTCCCATGCTGCTTATCCACGTTTGCAAGAGGTGGAAGTTTGGCACTACCAAATTCCATTTCATTGTTGTGCCTTTAGAACATCTTTCCCATAATATGTTATATAAAGTATTTAGTCTCCATCCCAATGTTTAGTTGAACAAAAATTTGAGAAAAGAAAAAACAACCTTCATTATAAGACAATTATTTAAACTTACATCTTCATTACAGTGGGTGTTTTTAAGCCACACACACACACACACACACACACACACACACACACATTTTTCTCTGAACTAACACTGTCTTCATGTAGATTTCATGATACTGACACTGAAGATTTTGAAGACTTTCATATTTTTCACAAGGCAGGCATTAATTTATCCCAAATGTCAGAGAAAATGAAGTCACATGCTGGGCTCTGTAGAGCTAGAACTCCCATTCCTGCAGGCTGTGGGATGATTTTGCCAACCTATGCTTGCCATGGGACAATCTGTGTAGGAAGCAGAGGAACAAATTAAATCATCCTTTTAAACAGACCAAGTTTATCTAAATCACTTTTCAAAAAGTCTTTCTAAAATCTGAGAAGGCCATTACATCATTAATCAAATATTTAGTTTATGGCTCATATAGCAGGAATTAATGGGCTCAGTTAATTATCAGTAGGTTCATGACAGGTATGTTTATACTGAATTTGGGTTTAATTGTAATCACCCAAGTTACTGAGTGCCAGTTTTCAGAGACCAGAAAATGAACTGCTTCCTGTCTCCCTGTAATGTACACATTTTTGTGAGACCATCTGCAGGAACACAAAGTGGATGATAAAGGCTTTGGTCCTCTCCACATTTCAAGGCTGTTACAAAGGGGAATACATGCCCCCTCCCAAGTCCCCCTTAGGAAAACGTGTTTTCTCACCTTTTCAGCATATCCTCACCTGTCCCTGCACTGTCCCAGCCACCTCTGCTCCAACTTCTCTAAATATCAAGGAAAATCTCGTTGAGCTAAGTCACTAGATTTTGAAGCCTAGAAGAACACTGAGTCTCCACCACTTCCTAAGAGAATCAAGATATGAAAGGCCTTAGTTTGCAAAGACCTTAATTTATTTAGTTGGTTGGAGTCATTGCCTAGAGAAAACAGAGAGAAAGAAGCCAGAAGAAGCTGTTGTCCTTGGCATTGGCTATCTTGAATATCCAATCTGAGACTGACTACCATGTCCTTTACTTCCAAGGTTAGGAAGGAAAAGAGCCCCAGGAGCATGATGAGATAGGATCTCTGTGTCCAGTCACCATTGCTGTGAGCATTTTTGTGATAGATTAATGGATGAGTAATGAGGGCCAAAGTAATGCCCAACCTGTCTCTACCTCATTTCCTGCTAATGTGTCTGACTTTACACGGTTGTAGTAGAGGCAGTGAGAGGGTTGAACCATGCCCAATAGTCAGTATATTTGTTTATTTTTTTCAAACTGGGTGTGTCCTATTTATTTAGAAATACTTTCCATGGTAATATATTGTTTAACTTTATATAATTAGAGGGAGAAAGTCATAAAGTTCATTCAGTATACTTGTTTAAAGTGATAATTTAGCATGTGTGAGGCCCTAGTTTTAATCTCCAGACCAAAAAAATAAAATAGATAAAAGACTACTTAAAGCTAGGCAAAGTGAAAGAGTAATGAGAGGATATTCTAGCAAGCAAAGCGATCAATTGAATTTAGTTAGGGGTAGGACTATTATATTGCCAACAACTATTCTGAAATTCCTTGCATTCAGATGGTTCAGATATTTCCATGGAAACTGCTGCTCTCTGATAGGGACTGAGGCTGGACAGGACTGTAGAAGTTGCACATGTTGTTCCCTGCCTTTCCTTCTTCTGAAAAGTCATTGCTTCTGTCTTTCTTTTTTGGCCAGGTTTTGGACTGGATCGAAAACCACGGAGAGGCCTTTCTCAGCAAACACACTGGGGTTGGGAAATCCCTGCATCGAGCTCGGGCCCTGCAGAAGAGGCATGATGACTTTGAAGAGGTGGCTCAGGTGAGACTGTGTGTGTGTGCTATGTCATCTGGTGAGGAAGCCCAGGACAATGGCTTTGATTTTTGATGGGAATATGTTGGATTGATAGCCTGTGGCTGCTGGGCCTGGTGCAAGGAGGTTGTTGTCGTCTCTTGAGTCACTAGGTGAGTGTCAAATGGACCCCAAGTTCATGGTCTTTAAAGGAAACCTTCCTGTCAGCGTGACCTAAAAACATTCTGTACATAAAGTAGTGCTAGTGGGAGGGTAACATTATTAAAACAATCATCAACCCAGGGCTACTGCTTATGACTATCACTGCTGGTGAGTGGGAGCTGAAAATCACCCGAACTCACTTGCAAAGCCATACACCTTCTAGGACCTGGAGGAAGATGTGGCATCTGATTGCTGGCCATGTGTCCACAGGGTCGGAAGCGCCCAGAGAATGCACCTTAGAGTCACTTGTACAGTACTTAGTTTGCGATTTACACATATTCAGTCTTTCAGTGGTGCTTCACATGTGATCCAAAAAGAGCACTATTTCTTAATCTGTGCGTAGCTGCAGTAGCAGAGGCCCTGTTCATTTGTCTAATGGTAGAGTGACATAATTTCTTCTCATAATGTTTCTACCTCAGACATCTTATTCCAACTCTGTTATATTTCTTTACTGGGGAGTTTTCCAAAAGGATCTTGAAAATCTTCATCTTTAAGCAAAATAGTACTGTCCAGTTATGTTGGAAGGTGGGATCACTTGCAGCAAAGAATATTTTTTTGTTGTTTTTGTTGTTACCGGGAATTGAACTCATGACCTCACGCTTGCAAGGCAGGCATTGCACCACTGAGCTATATCCCGGGCCCTGAGAATAAAATTCTTAAGGATAAGATTAAGGAAGCCTACTTTGTTCTGAGCAGTGTGATTACCAGATGTGAGAACACAGGTGACGTTTTTTTCTGTTGCTCTGCTGTCAATTAGGTAAGAGTTGCTGGAAAGAGTAGATTTGATAAGAAATCAGAAAATTCTGAAGCAATGCCAGAGAGCCATGACAAAGTCAAAGCATGGAAAACCCTTGTTATGCATATGCCATGGGTTTTCTTCTGAGCAGTATGTTAGAGGGTCACAATTCTTTCAACTCATTGTTTTATGATTCTTTAACTGAAGGCTGATATGAGGAGGGAGTTCTGAGTACCCATTCTCTGTTCAAGTTCAGTTGTCTCGAGTCAGGGGAGGAAGGGAGCTGCTACATCTGTTATAGTTCCTGGGAGTTTGTCCTTCTGCAGGGAAGAGCAAGGCCTCAAGCAGAGGAAATGGCTTCCCCAAGGGGAGGTTGAAGGGCAGAAAAGCCCCTGGACAAATGCATCTCTACTCTGGGATGGAGGGACAACTGTGCATGGTTACTCTGAGCTAAAGACATTTTGGCAACCATTAAAATACATATAAATGCTATCTGTGAAGACTTAACATAGCAATCCATTATCTATCATTAAACTTTAACTTAAATTCTATGTTTAGTAGCTCATGAATGCATTTTAAACAGATTCTTCAAATCATTTGAACAAAGTGAATGAAGTAGTTGGAGTCCTCAGATCATCCTGCAGGTGGCACTCTTTGAATAGGCTACATAGAGGCTGCGTGGCGTGGGAAAGGTACTTACAGCCTTGCTGGGCAGGCATCCAGTACACAGATGGCGAGAGTCCAGGCGGAGGAAGGACCAAGCATCTGTGTCCACAGATCTTCCTAGTCTGAGCTACCGAGGTTGTGCTTGTTCACACAGAAGACCTGGACAGTGATGGAATGCCTCCTGGTCCTGATAAATACTTGACTCAAGGAGTCTGTAAACTCACTCAATGACTCAGGCCATAAAGTAAAGCAGATTTTTAAAAATACACTTGTATTCTTTATGGCACATCAGGTGTTTGGAGAGTATAAATAGTATAGATAGAGTTGCTACCCATATAGCCTACCTGTCAAAGGATAGACATGTCCATGTGCTCAGGTGCTGGAGTGCAGTATGATACTGTTAGGTTGTCCTGAGATATTTATTATTACTTGGTAGGAAAGCGCTCAAATGTGTGTAGTTTAGATAGCAGTTATGCCTTCTTTGTTAGTGACATGGTTTAGGGCCTTATTATCAGAAATGCCACACTTGCTGCAAACCAAGTTGGTCAAAAACTAGCAGGCATTTACATTCAAATATGCATTACCTAAAGTCTCCAAGCGCCAAATCACATTTAAGCAGCTAAGCATATTAAGTAGAATTAGTGTAACGTTCTAAAAGAATAACTTAAAGAATCTTTTAAAGAAAAAGAAAAACATAGGCATAATTAAGTAATTCACTAATCTCTGGTTAATTGTTTTACTATATGACCCTTATTTTGT
Organism: Dasyprocta punctata; assembly: GCA_004363535.1. Classification (NCBI taxonomy): domain Eukaryota; kingdom Metazoa; phylum Chordata; class Mammalia; order Rodentia; family Dasyproctidae; genus Dasyprocta; species Dasyprocta punctata. Next base: position 14,760 of record RJWM01004088.1, on the reverse strand, counting down.
TTTTGCCTCAAATTTAAATAGAGCACAGTAAAAAAAAAAAAAGTTCAAATAAAATAGGTGGAAAAGGAAGGAAAGCCTTTTGTTGAATTGCTCATCGATATTGACCACCAAAAATATTCAAAGTGTAATCAGTGATCCCACCGGAGTACTAAAGGCAAATAGACCATGTAATGCATAGAGAGGGTGGCCTTGGAGGTGAGCAATAACCCTCATCAACATCTATTTCTCATCAGATCTCCATGCTGGGCACTATGAAAAATTAAAGAGATCCACAATTTCTGTGTTTAAGGAACTATAATCTACTGACAAACAAATATGCAATAGGTATTCTGAAAATGAAAGGGAAAGAAAGTGCTCAAAGGGAAAGAACAACTGGGATGGGGGAAAGGAGAAAAGAAATAAGATTTTGTATATACATATGTATATGTGTGTATGTATATACATGCAAGATAGATAACTATACCACTAATCTCTATTTGTTCATCAAAAAGAGTTTGTGTTTTCATTGTTTGTTTGATCACTTTTTTCATGCCTAAATCTTGTAATCTGTACAACTACTTTGAAGATAACAATATGCAATGTATTAACTAGTGTTAAAAGCACATATTAGAAATATTCTGGCTAAGAAGTTCCATAATAAGAAAGAAGGCATAATCATCCCTTTGGGTTTTTAAGGAGAATTCCTGGCGAAATCTAGGAAGAACACATTCCTTCACTGTAATCCAGAAAATAGGGCTGTGGAGGAGGTGATACAGTGACCTTTGGAGTAAGTCCCTTCTCTTCTTGCCTGAGATGACCATTTATAGCAGCTGCAAGTGCAAGCAGAAGGAAAAAGTGAGGGAGCTTAAATAAGAGAGCCTTTTCACACTCAGATTCTTAGCAAGGATGAAAGGTTCTCAGGCAGATGAAGAGAAAAAAATAGTGAGGAAGCAAGCCAGGAAAATGCAGAGAAATTAATGTCATGAAGTAGGCAAGTGGAAGAAAGTGAAGCAGCACAGAAGTGAAGGACAGCCTTCTCTTTTGGATCTTCCACGACACCTTTCCCATTGGCGTGGCTTCAGGACATCCCTTCCATGGAGCAGGGGGACAGAGTCGCTGGCATGAGCTGATGGGAGAAGGGTCTCGTTTCTACTCTCAGGAGGAAGAAAGGCGTGTCACGCATGGGTAACTCCCGACCAAGGGGTTGAAGGGCACTTTGTATAACTTGATGTGGAAAATTGGGAGCCAGTAGGTGACAATATCCAAGACATTACGGAGCCTACCACAAATCCCTTATTAAGTCCATGAATTGACTCCTCTTTTGCTACATTTTACTTTCTCCTGTTGGGAACAAATAGCACATTTAGAAGATACTGAGACTGTGTTCCTAATGATTTTAAAGTTCTGGGTAATAAACTGAAAGATGGTGTTTTTATATCTCGTTCCTTATGATACAGTGACTATGGAAAAGAAGGGAATCTAAGAAACAAATAGTTACATATGGAGTGTTTTAAAGTTTCCTGGACTATGTTCTGCAGAACCAGTATGATGGACTTCTGGCAAGGGGCAGAGGGCATCTTACAACATTTGAAAAGGGTAGCAATGGAGGAAAAAAAAAAAAAACTCAGTGATCTCTTTGGAGTATTTAAGTGAATTTTGAAGTTGGGGGAGAAAATTTTCCCAGAAAGCCAAAACCAGAAATATGTCAAGCACCATACAGGTGACATTAAAATGTACCTTGTAAATAAAATACCCTTAGATCACATTAGCTTCAAAGCAAACAAACAAAAACATCAAAAACCATATGTATAGCTTTATTTTCCTATAAACCAACAGAAGGCATGTGTAACATGTAGTGTGCTTATATTTTTAACAGAAAAAGATAAATGTGTCAGATGTTCCTGAGATCTTATTTAGAGTATTAAGCTCAAAACTCAAAAATGACAATAGAAAAAACTTCTTGTCTAAAGGACTTGTTCTCAGAGGAGGAGTGAGGCTGTATTTGGAAATTTCCCATCTTTATGAAATCTACAAACCTGAGGGCAGTAAGCAATCTGGAGAAACAATATGAAGACAAAAAGAACACACAAAATAAGTCATCATATTTCTGGAGGGGGCCATAGTCTGCTATCTCAGATGAAGAAAATGGAAAATGTTCAGTTCTGTTCTGGCTTTAGAAAAACCATGGTGATAAGTCTTCAAATTTCCTAGCATTTCTTGGAAATTTTGTGACACTATAAAAAAAAAGTTAAGTTGGAGAGAGCAAAGGATTCTATGAAGTGGAAAGTAAATCATTATAGGAAACCTTTAAAAAGTATAGATTGTGTCTTCACTCTCAAGAACCTTGACCTTTAGACGCCAGGGTTTAGACTTTATTCTTAGAGCAGAGGTGAACGTTAAAGGCCTTTGAGTGGTAGTCTTAATTAAAATATAATCTCTGCATCAGAGAAACAAGACTTTCTCTATTCCTTGGCTGTTTAGATCACATGTGGAATATTGCACATAATTCTGGAATATAGATTTCCAAAATGACACTGACAAAATATACGGCAATTGTTGGAAGGCTGCCAGGCTTGTAAAGTTCAAGTAACTGGATACGTTCAGTTTTGAGTAAATGCTTTATAGCAGGCAAGGGTGGTAAGATTGATAGTTGAAGGTCTTCTGTGGAAGAGATAAGCATAAAAGGTAGAGTGAAGCCAATTTTAATTTAATTCAGGTATAATTTCTAACCTACCAGTCACTTTTTAATGTGCTGTCCAAAAGCAGAATGAAATGCCTTGTGATGTAGTGTGCTTCTTGTTACTGGAAGTTTTCCACTTAGAGGGAACCTTTTTTCCCTAAGGACTAAACATCCTCAACTTTCATTACTTCCCTCCCCAGTTTTTTTTCTTTTCTGATCCTGGAGATTGAACCTACAGCCTTTATACTGAGCTATGTCCATATCCCTTTTTACGTTTTTGTCTTTGAGACAGGATCTTGCTAAGTGGCTAAGTAACCCAGGCTGGGCTCAAACTTTGAATCTTCCTGCCTCAGCCTGCCAGAGTGCTGGGATTGTAGGCATGTACCACCATGCCTAGTTTAAGTCTTTCCTATCTGTCTCTTGAGTTTTCTCACCCTCTCTCACCAACCAGCCGCTATTCATCCTTGACATTCACCTAAAGTATCAGGTCCAGAAAACCTCCAGGGATCTCCTGGTTTGAGTTGGGAACCCTTTCCTAGGCATGCACATACTCTTGCCACATCCCTATTGGTAGTTGTCTTAGTTTTATATTAGCCTCACTCTCTGACTGGACTGTGAATTTTCCAAGAGCAGGGACTCTGTCTACCTTTTAAAAAATCTCAGTACTAGCACAGTGAACCAACATGCAATTGGTACTTGAAAAATGAATGAATGAATGGCTTAGAGGGTTTCCTTTGTTGGGTATGTATCAGGCCAGATGTCCTCTGAGGATGGCAAATGGGAATAGGTGGGTTAGACGAACATTCATCAGAATACAGGCCTTAGAACTACACAGCCCTGGAACTGAGTACCATCCTGATGAGATGAATGAGTCTGCGCTGAGCTGACGCCAGCCTGATAGCTGCAGCCCCTGATCTGGCATTGCACTGGTCAGCGTTCTGTCACTGTGATAAAATACTTAAGATAAACAGTGTAAAGGAGGAGGCTTCTTGATGTTGTTGTTGTTTTTTGTACTGGGAATTGAACTTAGAACCTTGCACTTGCCCGGCAAGTGCTTATGCCAGTGAGCTATATCCCTGTCCCAGAAAGACTTATTTTGGCTTACAGTCTCAGAGGTTTCAATCTATGCTCACTTTTCTCCATTACTTCTAGGCCTATGGTGAGATAGAAACTTCATAGCAGAAGAGAGTGGGGGGAAAGCTGCTCACCTTATGGTAGTCAGGAAGCAGAGGACAAAGGGAAGAGCCAGAGAAGAGGCCGGGGGCAGATACAGTCCTCAGTGTCAGGCCCATGGTGTCCTTCTTTCAGCTAGGCTCCACCTCCTAAGTCCCCATCACCTCCCATAAATGCCATCAAATTATAATCTAATCAGTGGGTTAATCTACAGATGACATTAGACCCACAAGGTCCGATTGTCTCTGGAAACACCTACAGAGATACCCAGAAGTGGGCTTTACTAATTTTCTAAGCCTTTTTCAAGCAACCCAATCAAGTTGACAATCAAGATTAACTATCACAAGTACTTTGAGAGAATCATTTTTGATTCAGATTTTGAGTGAGTTGTGAGATCTTCCATGTGTTTTAATTTAAAAAAAATAAAAGATACTTCTGAAGCACTACAGGAAACTACTTTGGTAAGAAAAACTTGTGATCGTTACTATGTTTGTTGTCTTTGACCCACTATGTTTCCTTGGTGTCTTCAGTTGGAAAGTTACCATCACTCCATGCCTGACCACCAGCAGAGGTTTTGGCCCTCCCACTCTGTTAACTGAAGTGTGGGGAAGTCCTTACTTCATTTTTAGAAATCTCCTTGGGTACAAATGGATAAGATTGGCCTTTCACAAAGGATTCTGAAGAAACAACAAAAAGTAAATTAGGAAGAAGTATGCTGTATACTGATTTTGTATTCACTGTACTACTTTTAAATCCAAGATACTTATTCTAGTCATAGACCTCTTTTGATTCACTGTATCTTGTTCACTGATTGCCATTTTTCTTCTCCATTGAGGTAACCCTAAACACAGCAAAAATGATAATTATTATAGCTAATGAGTACTTTCTGTGTACTGTCCCAATTTTTTGTGTTAACTCATTTAATCCTTACAACATCCCATGAAGTAGGTATTTCTAATTCACATTTACAGATCCAGAATCCAAAGCCAACATGTTAAGTAAATAAGTTGACAAAGCTGGAAAATGGCAGAACTGATACTTAAATCCTTGTCGTCTGGCTTCAAGGCTCAGACCTCTCAACCACCTTGCTGTATAGTCTTCCGATTCCAGAGAGCTTCAGATGACTCTGGGATCGGGGAGGGCAGGGACCTCACTGCGTCCCATGAAGGTCCCAGTCCTCTTCTGGACTTGAGTTTGGGTCATCCCTCAGACAGCCAGCTATGCCTTACCTTAGTACTGGGGCCGCTGAACCACCGAGTGATGCTTTCCCCTACCTTGTCCCTAGGATCTCCTTTGGATCACAGGGTCACTTTTATGATCCTCCATTACATCTTTTTAATTGATTTTATTCATAGGCCTCTGAGAACCCTATGATTGCGTTTTGTCTTTCTTTGCCTGTCCTCTGGCTTACCAGAAACACAAACCCTGTGGGAGACAACTGGCTCTGCTTTCTACAGAAACTTAGCCAAACTTGGTCAGTTTAACAATTGACTTGGCCAGTGACTGGCCTGGATCTTCATTTTCACATTCTAGCACAAACTGGTGGACCATGCTTGGCCAACACCAGGAGATTATTTCATCCCCTTCCTTCTACTTTCTGCTAAAGGCAAGCTATCACAAATGTAACTTCCCCAGTTTCACACACATTCATCCTCCTCGATAGCTCCCTAAGCCCACTTGACAAATGCCCCACAGTTCTGATTTCTTATTCGCTGGGCCATATGATGTAGTGAAGAAAAGCATAGCACTTGGGAGTCCATCTGTTCTTTGCACTTTGGGTCTTACATCTTAAGATGACCCCTTAATTTCTCTGAGCTTCAGTGCCCCTCTTTGAGATGATAAACACAGCTACACTGCAGAATGATGTGAGGAAATAACACATGGCAAGTGACTAATCGAGAGTTTGGTTCACAGAAGTGGCTCCATAAATGGTGGCCTTTGTAATAGCAAGTGGTGACTACAGTAGTGCTGGTGGTTGGTGACAGAATATATCTAACCTTATGTCCTTTCCAGGTTAGTCTATCATCTCAAGACTTGATGTGACATGATCTGCTTAACTAAGTTGAAGAGAGTAAGCCTGTCCTTTGGGAGGGCCAGGCACCAAGGGGTCAGTACTCTACTGACATGTATCGCCCATGAGTTAAGCATTATGTAACAGGTGGTCATCCATTCCAACCAGTCAGAACCAAGAAAAGTCACTAGAGTGATGGTGTATCCTGCCTCAGGTCAGGGGGTACGCAGCAGCTGGGCCTCCAGGAGCCAATGGTGTTCACAACTCCAAGGTGGAGAATGGACAGTATGCAGTGGAAAGGTTCTTAACAGGTACCAGGGCTCCAACCACTGGGCTGCAGTTCAGAGGTGGAGTTCTTGGAGCACCCATAAAGAAACAGCTGGTGCTTAGGAACAAGACAAAATTATAGTTATCAAACCTGGGAACCAGGGCAGGGCTGGGCTGGCTCCCAGTGGGATCTGTCACGGGAGGGCCAGTGTGTGGATCTGATGTATGATTCTGCTTGGTTTCTGTAACTGGGCTGGAGCTGAGCCTGCCATGGAGCCTCAGAAAAGAGGGAAGGGAAAAGAGAAAGCAGTGAACCAAGTAAGAGTAGACTATTCTTTCTAAAGGATTCTCTGAGTCGGCTGTCTTCAGAGGGATGTCAGATGTGTAACCACTGGATTTCACAAGGTAGCAGTGTGGTTACCTTGCACAGGGAGCGTAATGTACAGATGGAAAGGATAGAGTTCATCTGTCAAAAGGCAGTGGCACAGGCTAGAGAGGAAATGAGGACGGCTGTTACCCAAGAAATCTTCAATGTCTGCTGGTATTGATTTTAAAAGCAACAATTTATTACTGCATCTTCCAATAATTAATTTGGACACAGGTCAGCCTGCCCAAGTTAAAAGAAACAAAATCGACTTCCTTTCTCTTTCTGATTCCTTTGTTTCTGTGACACTGTGGCAGCAGGGTGGGCCTCCAGAGCATTCTTGCTGCATGGAAGCCAGCATTTGTCTAAGCTGAGACTGAGCAGGAGCCAGGAATGAACCCAGAGAAGAGGGAGATGCAAATCTCACAGCAAAGCTATTCCGCCTGCACGCAAAGAGCTCCAAAAGTATTTGTTAGGTTTTAAGCCTACGCTTTGAAGATAAACTAAGAACAAGTAATAAGAACTGCCAATTATAAAAACATACTTTAACAAGGAAGAGCTCATTTAATCCTTGAAACACCTCTAAAGAGTTCATGTAAATATTTTCCTCATTTTTCAAGATGAGGAATCAGGCCTAGAGATGATCATTCAAGTGGAGGAAATAGTTCTGACCCCAGAATTCATACTTCTAGCACACATCCATTCAGAGTAATGGAAAAAACTGGAATTATTCAACCCTCCTTTTTATTTCTAAAGGAAGTTTCTGTGTTATTTTTATTTCTCTTTATTTGTAATTACATTTCAAGATACAAAATACACACAAGTGAAAAGGAACAAAAATAATCCACCCACTCAGTTGTCTGTCTGACAGTTGCTAATACTTGGCGTTTGTTCTTGCAGATATTTATATCTATATGGATACATTTATAATCAGTTTTTGTTTTAATGATATATCCATGATAATATATAGATATGATGATATTTCTCTTGCTTGATGAAGTCTTTAATATTAAGACTATCATTCTTTTCCAGATTGTAGTAATTTAACAGACTATTAAAACTATTTACAACTATGTGGAAAGAGAAACAAATAAGCATTGAAACAGAATTCTGGATTTGAGCCAATTGTTGAGAATCTTTTTTTCCAAGGGAAAGTGTCAGAGAGTGGTACTTTACAAGTTTCCTCCCCAGCCTTTCCAGTTCTTCATTTCAAGCATGCATGCTACCGGACTGTGAAGTACTTCTAAGCCAGAAACCTGATTGGGGCAAGAGGTAGTGATCCTGGCAGTGGTGGTGGGGAGAGCTTAAAATCAGTAACATTTGTAACCTCTTTTCTCTTTCTGGTCATCGTCACTGTCCTCCTCCTCCTCCTTCCTAATTCTCTCTCCTCATTCTTTCTCTCTATGCATTCTTCCTCTTTCTCCTTTTCCTTCATGCCAACTTCTCCCAGGAGGCCCTTCCCTCAAGTAGGAATTCTTAGGTATAGGGTGCAGCCCTTGGCTCAGGTTCAGTTGTGGTCCATTCAGATGGATGATGTTTTCTAGGACCCCCTCTCTCCCCACACACACATGTAAGGCCTCTATGAGGCAAGTATTTTCTGGCTATGGCATTCAGGGGAATGTCAGGAGTACCTGGGTGAAAGGTAGGGGCTTGTGAACCTGCCAATGGATGAGGCGGCTGGTATAGGCAGTGAGTATAAGGAATCAGCACCAAAGATCCTCCATTGAAGGATTTTAGGCAGATATATTATACAAAACAAAAAATAAATACATGTCATCAACCAGAACAACTCATCAGGCAGACCCGTGTCTTTTTTCTCTGCCAATGAACAATTGGAGGTGTTTTCATAAACCAGTTTTGTTTGGAATAAATGTTTAACAGGAGGAAGAGCCACTGCCAAGTCCTTACAGGAACAAATCTGAGTTCTTTCACCTGGAAAGGAAACCAGGCTTGGGGCAGAGGGAGCTGGGCTCTTATGGCCTGCTGCAAGTACCTGGGGCACTCAAGCATCATCGGGATTGGCGCTTGTGTTTATCTTGGGGTTCACAAGGCAGATACCCTGCCATGCCAAGACACTGCCCTTTGGGTTTAAGCAGAACCTAGTGCAGATTTCCTTCTACAATCTAAGAGCCACTAACAGAAAATATTGGCAACGCGGCTCTGATTACACAGCTCCGTGGTCTTTCACACTGTGAGCTATTTTGTACAACACAGTGTATTAGAGCCTCAACAATGCCAAAGATGGATTGAAATAGCTCTGGCGGACTTGGGTCCATCACATGCTAAAATTTGAAAATATCACTGAGGGAAAGAGGCAGTGAGAGAGTCTAAAAAGGGAACTCTAGATCCATGTGATGGACATGTTCCATTTTTAATTTCCTTCTTCATGAGACAGACTTTGCTTAAAATTGTGGACTCCAGTGGCTCAGAGATTTCCAAGGTTGGTTACAGCTGCTATATATATATATATATATATATATATATATATATATATATATAAAATTAGCAGATAGGGTTGGATGTGGGCCTTGGGTCTGATCCACCTGGTGTCTCTGTCACTCTGGTGAAAGTTTTAAAGCTTATAAAGTTAGAAAAGTTCCAATTTGGGATTTACTCTAGTAAATTACATTCTGCCATATCCTCTGGGTAACCAGAAACATGACATCAAAAAATCTGAACACGGGACAATTTTCTAAGTTCTCCTGTTCTTCTCTGTGTGTGTTGCATGGAGACCATTTGAACAATCTCCCCATGTATTGTAATCTGAATAATGAATATTATAATCCAAGTATTGTAATCCCTTTTTCAATCCTTCTTTCAATCCAAAAAGTTGTATTTGTAATCCCATTGAGACATTATTGGAACCCCGGCAAGTTAATTTTAATCTACCACCTCCAATGCAACCCACAATGAGAGTAAAAACATCAAGACATATTCAAAGTTAAGGGCAACCAAGGGGTGCTAAGCCCAATCCAAGTGAGGATGTGTAGACAAAGGCCATGATCTGAGACCTCTCCCAGAATTCATTCTCTTGTAAAGAAGGATGAGTGACAGTGAGGATGGCGGGAACTCCATGAGTAACTTGAGCTGGCTAGCCAGGTGGGAAGGGAACCACCTTTGCAAACTGCAGGGATAATGACAAGCAGAGGGATCAATATGCATAATCCAACCAAGGTAGCATTTGAGTTGTATTTGGAGGCTGTTGCTTCAGTTTTTGATATGTAAACTTTTGTGCCCTGGGGACTCACAGCCCGTTTCTTTCCAGGCTCGCACCAAGCTGACATTCCTGGAGTTGAGTGGCTCTGCCATCCCGATCTTTTATAGAGAGCACTATGCAAAAAAACAGGAGCCATCAGACTGACTTTAAAGATTATATGTCAGTACTTCAGCTGGCCAATTGAAGAGAAAAAAATACCATAGCTAGCTCTGTATATACCAATATATAAAACAAGACTTGAGTGAACTAATGCTGCAGTAATTGTTCTGCATTCAAGGATGGGCACCCATGTAGTCTTCTACACCTATGTGCAGACTAGCAGCTACAGATTCTTCCTGCCTGCCTCCCTGTAGAGAGACAAAATTAGTGGGATGGATTCAAGGATTGGGCTACCTACGTGGGAAGCCCAAAGCTACCCCACCCACATACATAGTTACCTAACCTTGCCAACTCTCAGTTTTTTCATCTAGAAAATGGAAACCATGTCTGTGCCATCAGAGTTGAAGTAGGCATTCAGTAAGACATGTATTTAACAACACTTTAAGTTAGAACACAGAGCAAATGTAAGTTTTCCTCATTATTATTTAGGACATATGATGACAGTGGATGAGCTCATATCTGGAACACACTCAGAAAAGAGGAACTAAAGAAATAGAAGCGATTGATGAGATTGCCTCACACTGGGAATTTCCCAAGAAAGGGAATGTGCTGACTGGTCTCCGAGTTAATTGAACTCTTGACACCATGGACTTCTTCACTGCTTGCAGGCCAGGTTCCCAGGCTCGGTGGATTATCCAGGATACCTTCCATGTCCTAAGGCTAAAGATGTAATGAGTGAGGATCTTCCTTGTTCTGGTGTTTATATAAGTTTCGGTCGGTGAGACTTTGTGGGCAAAGTGGTTGTAAATGCAAATACCATGATACGTTTGTGTTTGGACTGCTCTACCTATTTTATAGGTCTTTCTACTGAGAGAACAGGGTATCCCTGCTTACAATGTCCTGCTTAACAGCAAGCATTGTTCCTATAGCCCATGCCTTGGCCTTAAACCACCACTGGGGGCTATGCTAGCTCTTGCATCTACCCTTTGGGGTCCTGTGAATTTATTCAAGTCCTGCTAACCCCTGTCTCCCCACTAATTCACTCTTACTCATTTTGTCACCATTGAGTTAACCCAACTGCTTACTTCCCCTCGTTTGGTATTGAGTCTTGGTTTGTATGAAATTCCTTGTGATTCCTGCTTTATTTAGGTTTTCATGACTGTGAGGATTTTGGGTACAGTCTGTGGTCATGGAAGATACTTCTTGGCCCATGCAAATTAAAAACATTTAAGAGCTCCAGATAATAAGGTGAATAATGGGATGTGAGCCTGAATCCCATGACCCTTCCCTGCCTAGTGGTCCAGTTTCTAGCTATCTGGATTTTGCACTTTCCCTAAAGGTGTTATATGGGGAGATGATCTCCCAAAGCTTCTCTGCTCTGAGAAAACGTTCCATTGACTGAGGCTCTTCACTTACTGTCCTGAGAAGAGGAACAGGAAGAACAGAAGAACATGGTGTTTTCTTCTGAAAAGTGAGGATGATGATGTCTTGGAGGCCCAGGGTCTTGGTCAACAGTCTGTGATGAGCAGGCCTTCGTGGATATGTGATGGCTCTTCTGTCATAGGGCAGATCTCCGAGACTAGCTCTGCTTGAGAAGGGCGTGCAGTGGCCTTGTTCTCAGTGCAGAGCTCTTTCCTCTCATCTCTGGCTCTCCTCTCTGCCTCCCTCACAGTCCTTCCCCAGTCTTCCATACTGGACGGCCACTGTTGGGGGCTTGTCCTGCTATGAGGACCTGAGCTTGCTCTGTGCCTCCCAACTGTGCTCCTCTGAGGACAGAGCAGCCACTCCACGGCAAGCTTTCCATCCCCAGCCTGGCTTGAAGCACAAGCCCCAGTACCGTATCTCTCTTAGTCTGTAACCAAGGCCCCTGTGTCTTCCCAACTTCCATATCTGTACCTTTGTCAAGACAGCCCCTTCCCTAGAAGGTTACTCCTTTTGGCTTCACATTTTAGACTTTAAAGTTGAAAAGAAACAAAAAACAACCAAACCAACAACTTGCTTCTAAGAACTTCTCCAGGCTTCTCCATCATGCCCTGGTAACTCCTTTACCTAGCATGTCCTTGGCATTGTATCATCAGTTTGTACTTGTGCTGCACTTCATTTCTTTCATGTCCTTGGAGAGTGTTCTACATACTTTAATTGTATAGAGAACTAAGACAACCCTAAGGACCTCCTACTGAAACTTCAAATTTCATTTTTACTGATGGTAAATAAAATACAGGTCTGAAATAAAATTCATGCTTCCCGTGCCTTACTTATAGAGTGTGATTCCTCAGGGGTCTCGGCAGTGTTCCCTGATTTTAACCATGAGTAGGGACCCTGCTAGGGCCTGCAGCAGCGGTTAAGGTTTCCCTCTCCCCTCCGCCAACTGCAGTATGGACTGGCAGCGTTCAGGGGGCCCTGGTCAGGGCCTGCAGCTCCTGGAGTCAAATGTGTTACTTCCTGCGTGCCCTCTAGCAGCCCTGTTTGCCGCGTTTCTCTTCGGTGATCGTGATGATGATTTTAGCAGTACACCTGGTGAAAGTGGGCTGCGTGGGAGAGACTTTCTAAAGCCATGCTGCCACCCTCACTCCAGGGGGAGCCAGGGAAGGGAGGACAGAGGATTATTCTGCCAGCTCTAAATCTCTGTTACCCCTTTTACTTTTGCATCACTGGATCTACAACTTGCTAATTTTTATTTAAAGGGCCCAAACAATTTCAATCTGTATCAGCCTGCTGGTTTCATCCATGGAAGGACTCAGGATCAGACTCCTGCCTGTCCCTGAACTGCTGTTGACTCTGTGCCAGAGGCAGTTAAGGCTTTTAGTATCTGTCGGCTAGTGATAGGGGCACCTTTCAACCAAAACTTCCAGCCCCATTTCAGACACAGGCTTTAAGCCAAAGCCCGCCTCATTTTTAAGCATTTTCAAATTTCACAAGCCTCTTACTCCTGACTGACGAGGAAGACACCTCAGCGCCATGACCGTATGCTGCTGGCACTGTGCCCAGGCAGAATAATTTCTAGGATTGCATAGCTGATTCTTTTTAACTCAGTCTTTTTTTTGTATACATGTGTCATACCAAAAGCATGTTTCTTTTATGCTATGATGAGCAATGTCATAAAGTCCAAACTGAGGAAGATGAAATGTCTGCTTGGGGATACAGAAATTTTATTGCGTTTTGATGGTGTATTTCACTGTGGTTGGCCAGGCACAAATGTCTTTAGGATCGCCTGATCTCCCAAACAAATTCCTTTCTAAAATAAATACATTTATAATGACATTTCTTTATTTCTCTTAAATGTTCTCACATATTCACCTCTCAGTTAAAAAATGTATGTTGAATCCTTACCTTTCGCCTTTAAAATGCATTTTGTATTTTTCAAATTTTGAAGAAATTTCCTGTTTGTAACAGCAAGTAGAACATTACAAAGATCTGTGAGTAAAAAGGCTACTGATCCCTTTATATGTACTCCCTACCCCACCTTTCCAAGATAATCACACATTTCTAATTACAAATAAAAAATAAGCAAACAAATACAAAATCTTCAATTTACTTTTAGAGTGGTTTCTAAAGGAAGCCATACATATAATTTTGTATTTTTCCATTTTATCTGATAATAAAATTAATACATGTTCACAATAAGATAATTGGAAAACTAAGAAACAGTGGAAAAGAACATTCATCCTTAATGTCACTAAGAGAGAACCACTATTAATACTTACTGACAAATTCCCATTCAGCACAGCAGATAACAAGAATTTTTTTTGAGATTGAACACATGTGATTTCTAGATCAACATTTACTACTTGCCACTATAAGAGTCTATGCAAATTCTTTTACTTTCCTAAGTCTCAGTTTTCTATCTATGATGTACTGCAATAACATAATTTACCACATATAATAACACTTATAAGTTTATCCCAAACTGACAGCCATCATTATTAGTAATTGTTTTTTAATAGATTTTTTTGATTTCTTCATTCCGTGTCATACCAGGAACATTTCTTCAAGTCATTATTCTTCAAAAACATAATTGTTTCAACTCCGTGACGCCCCTGCATGTAGATGGCACCACACTGATGCTCTAGTAGGCACTGTTCATTCAAATATTGTAGCCATTTTAAGATTGGATCTCTCTGAACTCAGAATTGTTCCCAGGGTTTGGACTCTATCCTTGTCTTAGTTACTTTTTACTTGTTGCTGAGACAGAATACCTGACACCCAAAATTAGGAAAGGAAAAGTTTATTTCTTACAGTTCTTGGGGGTTTCACTCCATACCCAGCATGGCGGGGCTGCCATTCATGACTGCCACAACAGCAAGGTGAACCAGCAAGAGAGGGAAAACATGCCTTCCTCCTGCCCTTACACTGTATATTGGCTCCACCCCAGGACGGGTGCAGCACTCACATCACCAATACCAGTGCAAGACAACAAACCAATCATGAACACCAGACTCAGCCCCATCCAAGATTACATGAGGCTTTGGCAGGGGAGAGCATAGGACCTTACCCACAACAGTCCTTATTGAGTGATTTAATATGTTCAAAACATATTAATCTGTATGTCTTGCTGGCAGGGAGCTCTGAGCCACCAGTGGTACATGCATGGCTGTCCCATCAGGCAGCTTGGGACAGTCCCATTGAGTGACACATACCATAATGAAACAGTCATGCATGTGTCACTGGTGGTTCAAGTTGGTAGGAACGTGAGAAGTATGGATAAATGGCTACAGTTAGAGTCACCTGGGCAGATTTTAAGCCCTGTGGAAGCTAGACAGTGTCCCACCTCCCTCCCCTTGCCAAACCTTATTTAAATAGGGCTGAGCACTGCATTTTCTCCAAGTTCCTTTCTCTACCTGACTAACCCTACTACTGTCCATTCTCCAGCCTACTCCACTCCCCACCCCAGTCCTCTAAGAACCACAGATTTAGTCATTGGAAGGACTATCAGAAAATTATGGTAAGCTGAGGAATTTTATGGTCCCTTC